>JADWQK010001145.1:0-20838 GCA_017933935.1 Sesamia nonagrioides
GATTGATCTGGAGACCTCCACGACCATTCTCCCGACGCAACATTTGGCGCATCGTTCCCGGCACACATCGCAACACAACTGCTCAGAACCATCCTCCGTACGGCTTCACCAGACATCATGCCAGAACACGACGAATCGCTTGGCGGCAAGACCTTGTCTGGTGGGTGGTAACTTCTGCTGGCATTCGATGTTATGGCCTACCACCGACAACACCAACGACCAACTTTTAACACGATGACAATGGAATCGAGTTGGAATGACAAATTTATAAAAATAGCAGACTCATGCCCCTAGCCAGGTGCCCTGGCTACCATGAGTTTTCATTACGAGACTCGATCGTCGATATCGAGCGCGTTTGGCGCTCTCATTGGTTGAGAGTTCTTACAACCTTAAAGCGGGCTAATCGATGAGTCAAACGCGGTCGATATCGACGATCGAGTCTCGTAATGAAAACTCATGGTAGCCACCCATATGTGTGTTATGTCTAGCGGGCACTTGCCCAACAGTTGATGTATGCTAGTTGCACGGTAAACTCTGCTTGCGAGATATAGAATTCGTGTGACGTCAGCTTGACGCGTTGTTTGCTTGTGGCGTTTTTATAGGTACCACTACAAACTCGCACACAAAAACGTATAAAAGCGGATTTTAATGCTTTGAACAATCTCTACCAATCAACCAAGGGTGCATTGGTTTAAAGCAACAATTATAAAAAAAGAAAATCTATTAGAAACTGATCGGGTTTTAGCTATCCTGTTGTAAGGAAACGGAACAGTGCGTAAACGCGATTAGATATGTCAGGATAGTTGATATCACATGGCCGATAAGATCGATCGATACATTTATATAATTCGTCCGAAAGAGTATCCGTTTTTGACGAGCTTTTACAAAAGCTACTTTATTAGATTGCTATAAAGTCGGTAATTTGATATTTTATAGTTGTAGGTAATATTTTGATTCAAGAGTCATCGATTTGATAGTATGCAAACGGTTGAGTAGAATTTATTGAACTAAGCTAAGAACACGCAGGTCATCTTTCAAATAAAATATATTTATTAAACCAAAAAAAAGTAAAACCGTTACACAATTTATTTTGGCTACTTAAAATTATGCTTAAGAGTAAATCCATAACTAGCAATGTCCAATTATTAGCATCTCCTGCCGAACTAGGCAACTACTAAGTTTTATGAATAAGATCAAAATCGCTTCAGCCGTTTGAGAGCAGGAATGCCACAGATACGCAAACCTTTGTTAACGTCGGGGCTTAAAAATGACATAATTCTTGCTTTTTCTCACTCATTCTTTTACATTTTCAGATACGTCAAAAGTGGCGGCGGTCTAACCGAAGTCCTAGTCCGAGGTGCAGGCCATCTAGTCCCAATGGACAAGCCAGCAGAAACCTTACAATTAATCACCTACTTCATCAGAGGTTTAGACTTGCAATTACCACCTAACTATCATATTATGGCCCAAGACACAGCTAAGTATATTGATGACGATACTGAGGGCATTTCGAAGACTATACTCCAAGTGCCTGGGGAACCGTCTTCTGGGACTCAAAGTGTGATGGTTGTAAGCATTATTCTGAATGTACTATTACTCCTTGCTATAGTCTGTGGAGTTGTCTATGGTCTGAGATGGAAGAAACGGACCGATGCCTATTTATACAATAATGTTGACGAGACCAGTATTACTTCTACTATGTTTTAAGGATTGAATGTAACTGAAGAACTGTTGTTACTCAGGTTGTGACAGAAATGGATGAGCGGTTGTGTGTAGCATTTTTGGACGTTGACTAACGTCCGGTTCCTCTAACTAATCGATAAGCATATGCTAGAGTAGTTTTTACTATTGGGTTGTATCCTAAAAATAATTTAATGTCCATCAGATAGATTTATAAAAAATATTAAATACGTATTTTTTATTTTTTCTTTCATTCAAATACTTAGGAAGATATATTGATTTGAAATGTCGCATGACGTCACGCCGTGGTACAAAATATACCACGGCGTGACGTAATTAACCCCCACTCCGTAACTTTAATACGCTATATCTCAGTAGTTATTGGCAATTTCGACAAAATAAAAAATACGTGATAATTTTTTTTTTATTATTTATAAGACGGACTAATTATTTTATTGATTTTCATATCTTGAATACATCCCTATTGTCATATTGCATGACGCGTAGTTCTTAGAGTGTAGTACAGGAGACACTCATCCACGTCAGAAGAAATGATGGGTTGAACTTTTGCTAGAGAAGTCTTTAAAGTTGAATCAACTTTTATCTTCGTCTCCAGATCTCGTCATGTATCCAATTGTATATGAGAAGAACTAATTTTTGATAAAAGAGATCAGAGTACAGAACATGACATCAATTAGAAGTTAATTTATTGAATGATCTGGCTCATTAATCAAGTAACTAGACTCTATATTATCGATGATAAATTTATGACATTTGAATTTCCGTCCGTGTAACTAATGTTTTTGATAATGAATTTTACAAGAAAACTGTTTTATAAATGTTCTAATATCTCGTACTAAACATAAACCCCCTTATTCATAAACGATGTTTAAAGTTAACTTGTGCTTAGTAAATGTTTAAACAAACATTTTTGATGTTTGCATGTCACTTGATTTTAATCGTCGTTTATGAATAAACTATGAGGGTTTGAGGGGTTCATTCATGAACGATGATTCCAGTTAAGTGGCATGCAAACGTCAAAAATGTACGTTTAAACATTCGTTAATCACTAGTTAACTTTAAGCGACGCTTACGAATAAAGGGGTGTATACAATATGTAAAGAAAACCCTGTCCGATCCGTGAAGGAATTGTTAGAAATCGATAACTGATTCTACTAATGCCGACAAAGCTGGACTAAAGTTTTAAAAAAATCCCCCTAAAAAAATTAATATTATTTTGCAAAAAGAGGTAACTTAATACATGTGCGGTAGGACACCCTTCCGCGGGCGACGGGGGGCAGGGCACGCGATACGTGGTCGAATCGCATAAGCGTAACGTCAAAATGGTGTTGTCACTTTTTTAAAAATTACCAAATTTTCAGGAAGTTGGAATTAATTCCTGGAAAAAAAAGATTATTTTAAAATTCATTAGTATTGTTACTATGATGAGTACGTAAAATTTTATATTATATTTGGTCATGTGTTTACCTAACCTTTATTATCCTTATGGGTCGGACAGGGTTTTCTTTACATATTGTATACAGAAAACTCCTATTCAACGATTTGGACTCGGCGAAGACTGTGATTCAATTTGATAATCTGATACGCTGGAGCGGCGCTGCTCGAGACGAAAAGAAAAAAAAAACAAACAAAAAAAGGTCATAAAGTATAAGGTCTAATGTACTAGTATAGTATAGATGTGATTGATAGGCAATGTGATGCCAAGTTAATTTTTTGTATATGTATGAACTAGTCTATATTTTTGCCAAGGTCTACATATCCCTCAGTGCCTTTTAGTTTTTATACGTACCATGTACTGTTGTAAATATCTGTTGTAAGGTATAGAAAATAAAACAAATTTTGTACAAAAATAAACTATTTATTTAAACTCCTGTATGAAGCTGTCTATCATGAATTTCGCCACCTCTGGCTGGTCCACAGGCACCATATGGCCAGCTCCTCTAATTAGTATTTCGACGAAATTTCCACCTGCCTTCTTGTAACTGAAAATGTAGAATTTCATATAAATTGCGGAACATAAATATGAGGATTTTACAAAGGGTGACATATCACACAATGGGCGGTCTTATCGCTATGAGCGATCTTTTACAAACAAACTTTTGTTAGACATGAATTTGTACTAAGTAGAACCTCGATAAGTTAAAGTTCAAGGGAAACACAAAATATTTTAAGTTGTAGAGGTTTTATGTTATCAAGGGTCTATGTTAGGGATAGGTTAATATAGAGGTAGGTATGTTCATATTTATATATTTATGTACCCTTGTTCTTATTTTTACATTATCCTAAATTATGGAATTCGGCAATTTTTCGTCTTTTACATTGAAGACTTTCTCCCGATTCTTGTTTCTTCAAGATTTCAGCTTCTTTTTTAATGATGATTGATAATGTACGCAACTTCTTTCCTTTTCAATCCATTATCACTGCTTCTATAGCTTTCAATTTATCGGCGTATGTGAGTGTTGTTTGTTTTCTTTTTGAACTCATTATAAGCCAGTTTTATCACAAAGTAGGTAAAGCGATGTTTCCGGGACAATGATCAAAAACTTATGATCCAAGTAAGCTGTTGTCTTAAGGCTAACCGCCATAAAGCTTTAAAGAATTTCAGGAAGCAAACAATAGGTGACATACCTATATATTTTTTACGTTAACAATTTCACTAGTAAACACGTGCAAGCAATAAAAGCCGAAACCTTTTATTTTGCACACTCTCTCAAAATGACTCATTGACAAACAATTTTATGTTATAGATATAGAGGTTGTGGAAATATTTCTTTAAGTTACTGAGGGCCAACACTGAGATTACTTATTTAAGTTATAGAGGTTGCGTACTTTAAGTTATCGAGGTTTTGGGCTCTGATGGGAAGGAAACATATTATTTTTTGCAGTTATAGAGGTTTTTAAGTTACTGAAGTTTGAGTTATCGAGGTTCTACCGTATTACGTTTTACAATGAAAAAACATAACACAAAAGAAATTGGACCACATCGTTTCACGATTTTGTAAAGTAATACATATATATGACGGTATGACTGGATATTGTCAGCCAAGTAAAAATAATACAGGTAGGTTTGGGTGCTAATTATAAACTTTTCTTACCCAACAACAGTTCCATTAGCAAATCTGCGCAGGCGCCTTCTAGGGGATTGTATGTAAGACTCTCGGCGCGACCACTTCAGTGTTCCGTACATGTGCTTCGACAAACTGTACGCCAGGATCACGTCCAGCTGACCACTGCCAATGAACAACATTGTTGTATGTAAGAACATATGGGATAGCCAAGTAAAAAAATGTTGAGAAAGCGGTGACAGCGGAATCAGTTTTAATGACCGCTTATAATCAGTATGTTCTATGTTATTGGTTTGGTTTCCGCACTCAGTCCCTCCAGCGGACCATTGTGCGTGGACCATGGCGGCCTTTGGCGGTTATTCCAGCCAGCCCACCTCCCTCCAGAAACCCATCAGGTCTCCCAGCCTTCTTATAATCAGTATATAATGTTCCCACTCCTGTGACACAGGCCTCCTCTCCGTGAGAGGGAGAGGGTCATAATCTATAATACGGCGTCAGAATGTTCCACCATCACTCCGTGAACTGGCAATGTATGATGTACGGACGACAGCAGGTCAAGCTACCCCAAACTGTCAGATATTCCCAATCAACCTTGAGCCTTAATGTTTTAGAGATGAAGTTGAAAATCTAATAAAGAAACCTGTCAAACTGTAGTAGCTTTATGTGCTGCTGTCTGTACCCTAGAGGCTGGTGGCATTGCCACGTAGATAGCAAAAACTAGGTTTCCACTTATGGTAGTCAGGATTCTTTAATCCTCACGTCATCTTACCTGTAGCTCAAAACGCCATAATGCTCCAACAACTCCTCAACGAAAGGTTTCGTAGAGTTGGCGATGTCTGGCAACATCTTCTCATAGACTAGCTGGTTGTTATAGTTAAAAGTGATGTTCCCCACGTGGATCTGGTTTCTGACGTCACTCCTGTTGATGAACTCTTCAAACTCCGGCGCTCCTGCTGAAGAGTCCTCCACGAAGTTGTATATGCTGACGCCGCTTTGTTTTTTAATGTATTCTATGGTTTCGTTGAATTTCTGGAATGGTATAATATAAATGACAGACTTTTGTACAGGCCCAAGATAGGTCTTATCGATATTCACCATTATACTATGTAGGTGATAGGTGACCACCACCACACCATCACCTAGTCCACACTAGGTACTGAATCCTTACTTAATATTATAAATGGGAAAGTGAGTTTGTTTGTTTGTTCCGCTTTCGCGCTGTAACTATTGAACCGATTGCTTTGAAATTTTGCAGACGTAAAGTTAGAAGTCCGGATTAAATAATAGGGTATAATAATATATTTTATCCCGGAGAAATTTGATATTCCCAAGGGAACTTTAAAAGGCGCGATATAACCGAACTCCATGCGTGCGTAGCCGCGAAAATAAATATAAAGCGAGTAATGAAATAAAACAACCCTGTTATCCTGTATTATGAGTGAAAAAATAATTCTTAAACTTACATTAGCAGCATCAACCATCTGCTCGCCATCAATAAGTTTCACGACCTGTTGTTCAAGCATCGCCACATGATCCAGCTGGTTGCCTTCAAGGAGGCCTAGCACTTCACACAAGGTGCTGTAGTGCATCATGTCTCGAAGATCCACAAGACCGTTGCCGATTGCAATACCCTGAAAGGTTCATGGCATATAGACTATTATAGAGGCTTGTGGTACCTGGAGACGTAATGTGTAAGTGAGGCTACTTGCAACTGTACTACCGAAAACCAGTGGTGTCCTAGTGGTCACACCAGTTCCTACTTACAAGACGTGAATGACCTAGGCAGACACAATCATGAACATCAACCTTTTTATCGTCCCACTGCTGGGCACAGGTTTCCTCTCATATAGAGAAGGATTGAGCGTATTCTCCACGCTTACTCAATGCGGGTTGGCGATTTCAGACTAAAGTCCAGGTTTAATCAAGATATTTTCCTTCACCTTGTAATCAGTCATTGGTGTCCAAGATATACTTAGAAAGTACATATAACTTAGAAAAGCTACATTGGTACTTGCCTGACCTGGAATCGAACCCGCACAATCATGCTTGAGAGCATCTAGGCCACCACGACCACCAGACACTTTACTTCGAGTAAATTCATCCCTACTGTCCTCAAATCTGCGAGAGATCTGGTATTTTTTAACCATAAGTCCCTCGGCATGACGTTCATGCACTTTATTGTTTCTGATTCAACTTTAGATTCGTAAGGGTAAAAGGATTACGTTATTAAATGTACCTTCAAGTTGATAGGTTCCTGTGTTTTGTCCATGTTGTGCCTGTGGATTTGGATTGCCAGCGCAGGCACATATTTCCCCGCGTACGACTCTCCAGCTACGAAGAGAGGTGCGGTTCGCAGTTCCGGGAACATCTCCAAGAATTGCTCAAGGAACTTTAGCATTTGCTCGCCGATCTGAAATCGTAATATATCCTATATTCCCCAGCGAAATAGGCAAAAGTGTTTTTACATAATATAATAGCCCTTATAATAGGAGGAGAGGAGAAATTATGGCCATCAATCGGGCACAACGGACTCCGGGGAGCTACTAAGGAAATCCTAGAAGAAACCCAAAGACACTTTCCCCGACCCAGGTGGGTAATTGCGTAACACACTATCCGTAACTGTAGGTTTTATTTTGACAGTAAGAAGATGTTTAATGGGATGCTATTATACAGCATACTAATCTATGGCAATGAGTTGCCACAAAAGACACTTCAGAACTAGCGCTCTAGTGTTTGTAGCGGGGTGCAACTTTTAAAATTCTATAAGAATCAGGGGTGGTCAGTACCTGGAATTCTTTACATTTTACTGTAAATCTACCAAATCTGAAATGTTTCCTAAAAAGTAATATGTTGGGAGAGCAGAGTATTTTTTTATTTTGCTGGGTTGTAATGGCTTCCGCCAAAATATACAGTGGTATGTGGTTGATTAAATGCTATCATACTTTTTTTTCGTTATTCAGTTGTTATTTGTCAGTTTGTTTTTATTTTTGTATTTATTGAAATTGCTTCATGTCATCTTGAAAATTAAGTAGACCTTAGGTATCTCTGCTTTATGAACCTCTTTTATCTAGAGCTAACTCGAATAGAGTATAATGTTGATCTAACTGGGTATTAACAAATAAAAAGGTTATGTTCATTATTTAAAATCCAGTTCTAGGGTATTAGCGGTTGCGAGGATGCGGGTTGCGAGCTGCTCACAGCTGATAAGGACCAGGCCCGGGTTGATTGCGCGCTGTGTTTCACACATGCGTCAAAGAGATGTCAGCACATCGTGTTACATCCCAGGCATCGGTCTTCATGTACCCCCAGGAAGACCGATGCCTGAGTCAGGGTTGCGAGTTGGTTAAAAGAGAAATCGTAGCCCTGGCACACAGGCAAGTGAAGGAAAACGGGTGGGTTTCAGTCAGTATATGTCGGATGAGCGGGAAAAGCCATTTGATGATTTCCTATCCACACCAATAAACGGTATTAGCGTATTAACGGTTTTACAAATTAATTACTGTTATAGTCTGAAAATGTCTCTAAAACGGTGGTAATTAAAAATCACTATTAAATGGCAAAAACTGATTCTTTGTCCAGTAAACAGGACGTTGCACCCTGACCTTTCCCGCCAAACGAGCCCATTCAACCAGTAAAATTATATTTTAACGTACGGACGACAGCAGGTCAAACTACCCCAAACTGTCAGATATTCCCAATCAACCCTGAGCTTTAACGCATTAGAGATAAAGTTGAAAATCGAATACAGAAATCTGACAGATTTTAGTAGCTTGATGTGGTGTCGTCTGTACCTATACACGACGCTTCTTCAACTGGTTTATTTACATAACCATTGGTCGATAAAGATTCTGATGACCTTAGAGTTTATGAAGTATTTGCATAGAGAGAACGTTAAAGACACATTCGCCACTTAGGTAAAGCTAAATAAATAGCTTCTGCAGGCAAATTGCTGGAACTTAAGGCTAAATGTATTATCATTATTTTTAGTCACGTTGGGTAACAATGTTGAATAATCAAAATTATAGGTACCCTAAGCTGAGAGCCAGAACCGAGAGGCATTGGCCAATAGGCTGACTTCAATAGGCATTTCTTCTCAAACAAAATCTACATACATACAAAATGCCACATAGTCCAAAGATATTGTCACAGGCTCCTTCGGCAGTTTAGTATAAACAGAAGGGCTCATGGTTACGCAGGTGGCGAGCAGTATGCCTAGTATGAGTTTTCATTACGAGACTCGATCGTCAATATCGAGCGCGTTTGGCGCTCTCATTGGTTGAGAGTTCTTAGAAACTTGAAGCGGGCCAATCGATGAGTCAAACGCGCTCGATATCGACGATCGAGTCTCGTAATGAGAACTCATACTAGGCCTACTGTGGGCAGCTCGCCGCCCGGTAAGGACCAGCCGACCAGGCCTGGGTCGACCGCGACCGCGCGTTGTGTTTCACGCGCCCCTCAATGAGATGTTAGCACATCGTGGCGGGGTCCACGAAGACCGATACCTCCTGGGCCAGGGTTGCGGGTTGGTTAAAAAAGAAACCGTGGCCCTGGTGCACAGGCAAGTGAACAAACATGGGTGGGTTTTAGTCAGTAAAAGTCTGATGCGCTCTTTCGCTCCGCCCAGAGCGGGAGAGGTCATTTGATGTTTCACCATCCAGAACAAAAAAGGGCTCGTACTTAAAATAATAATAGCAAACAGCAGTATTCAATTGATCAGGTTAAGCTACGCTTGCTGCGGTTGGCCTGTGGCTACAGCGTGTAGAAAATGTGAAAAAAGAAAAATAATTTCCTGTGACTAAACTAATAGATACATTTTTATGATTTTTTATGGGTAGACTAAGAATATGTTGAGTTACACGATGTTTAATTTATTGTCGTATTGTCATCACCATTTTGTAGATGGGGGATGGCTAGGCAGATGATAGTAATTCTAAACTGTGAATGACATACAGGGTATCCAAAAATGGCTTCAACATCTTTACCGTATACTTACATCGTCTTCATTGTCCGGATATCCTCGCTCGTCATCGGTGAAGCTGAAGCCCGCTCCGACAGGATTGTCCAGGAACAGCATAGAATAATCCGCCCAAGACACGTTCCTTTGTTCCACTAAAAATAATGATACTGGTGATTATTTGTTAGGTGTTGGGACAAAAATGCGTTCACATTTCGGCAGTGGCTTTCATATTCCTTAAATAATAAATCATTATTTATTTCGGACAGTAGATATTCATATTAGGTTAGTACTACAAAAATCTTAAGCCCATGTTAGTAGTAATAAAAAGTAAGACAATAATTATTTATTTGCGAGCTCAGCCAGACACTCCTTACTGTCTAACTAGGACCCGCCTGAAACACTCCATTATTTTGGAGTCAATCGTATCAGCGACTACTTTCAAAATGCTGCTAGTGCTACCCCGTACTCTACGTAGCAAGGAGGAGGTTCTCTTGCGTATAATGGCATGAAAGCCATCAACACGGGCTTTCGCGAACATGCCAGATGCACTACAGAAACGGGGCAGCCCCAGCAACATCCTGAAACCGTTGTTGTTTTGGACTCGCAGGGCACCGAGCGATCTCTGTGTATAACAAAACCACAGACTGCTCGTGTATAAAGTTTGATTGTATTGTAATTGTAACTCTTACAATCATAATCAATAAGGATAAAATTTGACTAGTTGCATCTAGTTTATAACCAGAAATAACACAGATCATAAGTACTTTTTATCCCGATATTTTGACAAGATCGAAACTTACGCGGGTAAAACCGCGGGGCTAACTAAGTATACAAAACATATAAAAAAATTAAAGAGTCTATTTGTAATTTCAAAATTTTTAATAACAGCTTTTCACTAAATGCATTTGAATGTGGTTTGTAAGGTACTTATAACGAAAAAACAAAACAATTTTACAATGTTTTTGTCTCCTTTGTCCCGACTAATCAAGGAAACGGCTGGACTGGACTAATAGGGGACTTTCATGTGTACACAGCTGATATTGGCCCCGATTCCCTGGCTCACAGACTAAATTAAATTTAAGTTCAGTGCATCTTTTTCTTTCTAATTTATTAAGAAAAGGACAGAAGATAAAATGTCAGTTTAGACCTGTCAAATTAGTGCGCTCCTGACGTAAACTGGCGTATTTTTAGTCGCCATGTTTATAATCGCGTCTAAACTGTCTATGGAGGGTCATTGTCAAGGGAGGTTTGGCGGGAATGTCAAGATGAGTGTCACGCTCATTTTTCATTGGACTTTTAAAATTATTTATAGTGTCGTTTACTAAATAAAAACGCGTGATTTATGTAGTAAAAAGTGCATTCAGTGAATAATTCAAAAAGAACAGTGAAATATTGTAGCACAGTGGCCGCATCATGTCTTTACGCTAAACCGCTCCTTATCGTCCAAACGCGGAAAACGAAAGGAGTTAGATTAGTTAGGATAAGTTTAGGATAAGCTAGGATAAGTTAGGATTAATTAGGATAAGTTAGGATAGAAGTTTACTCAAGAATAATTATATTTACTGACGACTAGGCCATAGAATAAAGAGAGGAAGTAGGTTATCTGCGACCCAATCCGCGATTTAATTGCCTACTGTCTTAGGGTTGACAACTGTCCGCGCTTCGTCGGTTACGGTTGTCGCCCAAACCGCTAACAAATATTTATAGACTAAGAGCTTATGTTTAAATTATTTGCTTAATATTTAGTTTACATATACTAGTCAGATTTTTTTTGTAATTTTTATTTTTAGTTTTGTACACATAAAGAACCATATTTATTTTTAATTAATACAAACATAACATCTATTGAATCACACATTTAATACAAAATTACAAATTAGCTACAGAAAAATACCTACTTTCTTCGGTTTCGACTATTACGAAACGCGTTGTTATTAAACTTTAATGTGTAATATATATCCGTATCCTTGTAAATAACTTTTAGAAATATAATTTGAAAAATATAAGTCTTTTATTTGTTCATAAATAGACATACCAACTTTGCAGTTTATGTGATCATTTTTTAAAAGCTATACTCTGTTTTTTAATCTCGTAGACTAAACTGATATTACGAGTGTTGGCAGTTTATTGCAATTCATAAATAGTGCCGAAACTTAGCGTTCGTAAAATCAAGTATCGTTTTTTTACAATAAGTTATCCTGAAATAATGTGTAGGTACTTATTAAAAACGTAATAATACAAAATTAATAATGTAAATTTGACATTTGCATGTGTCAATTTAGTCTACGAGATTAAAAAACAGAGTATAATGTGCCGAAAAGCCGTGACGCGCGAACCTCGTTCCGTGCTAGCCGCGACTAGCGCAGTCATAGGCACTCTAATATTGTGTTTAGGTGTGCGTGCGGCGACGCATAGATACTAGGGCGCAGACATACAAGCCGCGCGCGGTCCGTTTGTATGAAGATAACGTACTTCCTCTCTTTATTCTATGACTAGGCTGTATGGCGTACTATGCCTTTGCCTTTTCCGTTCAGAAGAACGGAAAGAATTGAACCAAAAAAAAAATGTCTATGGAGTATCCTAATTTGACAGCTTTAAACTCTATCCTTTTTTTAATGAAATGATAAGAAAAAGATGCACCTAACTTAAAATTAGTTTAGTTTGTGAACAACAGAATCGGCGCCATTGTTTACCTAATATCAACTGTGTGCCCGTGAAAGGCTACTTTTTCTCCTATATAGTAGCGCTTTCCCATGACAGCCACCATGGCGTAGCGGTAGCGGACGCGGCCGCTGCGCAAGGTGGTGCGGGTTCAATCCCCGCACAGTGCAAGTATTTGTATGCATGAATATGAATATTTGCACTGGTCTGGTCGTGCCTCGGAAAGCACGTTAAGCCGTTGGTCCCGGTTGCCTACGAACATCTAGTGGCAGTCGTTACGGGTTGTTGGAGCCCTCAAAAATCCAACAATTGGTCTAACTGCAATGCTTCGATATCGCCTTCGGGTTGTGGAGGTCACACGGCAGTCGCTTCACGGAAAATGTTGAAGTTTAGCCATATCAGTAGTTGGACTGGTGAAGCGGACCCCAGACTCCAAAGCTGAAAAGGCTTCGGATGCGACTGGGATTAACGCTGGGATGATGATGATGAGTAGCGCTTTCCCGTGGGATAATTTCCGACATCCACATGGGTAAAGCCGCGGACAATTACAAATAGGAAACAATGTCATGTTAATGTTAAAGTGGGAAATTCCGAAAAAACCCTTTCCTTTTAAGCGAGGTACGTTTAACGACTCTCAGGGCATTGGAATACACATCACGATGTTAAAAAACGATCTATTGTTTAAATGCAGACAGTCTGTAAAAACTAGATGCATAAATCATAGAAAAAACAGGAATATAAAACATTGGGCGTACTCAGGTGGCGAGTTGCTTGTGAGTAAGAGGAAATCCCCATGTCCAGATTCAGATCGGACAGCAGATTCTTGATTTTTAGGATTCCGTACAAACACAGGGCAAATTTATACTTCCATAATAATGGAAATGCGAAAGTAACTTTGTTTATAAATCTGTCTTTCTGTCTCTTTAACTACTGAAGAGGTTATTAAATTATAAAAAGGGCGGGAACCCGTGGGATATTTTCCGAGCTCTAGGTGAGTGAAACCGCGAACAAAAGCTACTTGTAAATATTTTATACTAGTGATTGACTGCAATCCCGCCTGATGGTAAGCAGTGATGCAATCGTAGGTGGTAAAGCGCGCTAGTTTATTAAGAGCCTATTCACTAAAAAAAACTTAGTGAATATGAAGGAAGACGGGAGTAGAGCGAGGTGATGTAATGTTAAACCCAACAGCACGACCAACGATGCTGCGCCAGAGAGAGATTGATCTGGAGACCCTCCACGACCAAATTCCCGACACAACAACATTTGGCGCATCGTACCCGGCACCCCTGCGTACGGCTTCACCAGACATCATGCCGGAACACGACGAATCGCTTGGCGGCAAGATTTTGTCTGGTAGGTGGGTGGTAATTTCAGCCGGCAGCCTAAAAATTCACTAAGCTGGATATATGACTCTCCCAAGCTGCACCACAACGCTCTGGCTTCCGCCTTCTACATACAGTCTGTTTCACCCACGTTTTTAAGGTCTCTGATAATCCAATTAGGAGGTGCCTCACACTTCGCTGAAAACCCGATATTTAAAATCTCATAAGTGTTACTAAGTATTAAATCATTGGCTCTGGTCAAGCTACTCGAAACTGCCAAATATTCGCCATAATCATTCAGCATTGAAAACATCTTGAGGAAACCTGGACTTTAAGTCTGAAATATCGTTAATGATACAGTGCAATTGCAACAGCCAACAGCCTCCGTGGCGTAGCGGTAGCGGACGCGGCCGCTGCGCAAGGTGGCGCGGGTTCGATCCCCGCACAGTGCAAGTATTTGTATGCATGAATGTGAATATTTGCACTGGTCTGGTCGTGCCTCGGAAAGCACGTTAAGCCGTTGGTCCCGGTTGCCATACGAACATCTAGTGGCAGCCGTTACGGGTTGTTGGAGCCCTCAAAAGTCCAACAATTGGTCTAACTGCAATGCTTCGATGTCGCCTTCGGGTTGTGGAGGTCAGACGGCAGTCGCTTCACGGAAAATGTCGAAGTTTAGCCATATCAGCAGTTGGACTGATAAAGCGGACCCCAGACTCCAAAGCTGAAAAGGCTTCGGATGCGACTGGGATTAACGCTGGGATGATGATGAATCATTCAGCATTGAAGTTGAAAATCTAATAAAGAAATTTAACAGATTGGAGTAGTTGATGTGCTGTCGTCTGTACATAGTTGGCCGTGTGACCGTGTCACATTACGAATTTTAGTGCGCATTACAAACACAATAAAAGTTACGGTGAATCAATTTGCCACGTATTTTATACGCCTGACATAACTACCTGTGTACCTAGTATTAAACATTTGTTCTAGTTATTAATAAGAAATGTAGGGGTGACAATACTGGTGAAGTACCCATGGGGGATGCTGAACCTAGCATTTATGACTGATGATAACACAGAAACAAAATCAAACTTTTTTTGTTGCATAAAGTTTTTCTTCTGTTGTTTATTAATTTGGGTGCGCTGATTTCAAATCTACCTTCAGATTTTTTCAGATTGATTATGACGAATATTAAAATATTATAAACTTTTAGGCCTTGACACCACGGCCACTGACAAAATGTTATTGTGTAAGGTTTCAATATAGTAAAACGATTTTAAAGTCAAAATCTACAGAGCCAAAATAAGTTAGTTGATAAAACTCCACAGCCTTGATGGCTGGTGTTTCCTGCACAGGTATAGAATTAAAACCGGCCAAATGGAAGTCGAGTTTGCACAATCCACAATACAAAAAAAAAAAAACGCTAAAAATCACGTTTCTTGCATTGTTTACTTAATTTTTAACATAATTTTTTTAAATATTGTGTTGTTTTATCAACAACTAGCTGTTACCCGCGACTCCGTCCGCGTATTGGTATTAAATATGCGCCTGTTAAAATAATGGGAGCAATATGTACGTCCGAGTTTGCCCCCGTTTTCGCAACATTTTTTGTTACTACTCTGCTCCTATTGGTCATAGCGGGATGTTATATAGCCTATGTCTTTTCTCAAGCTTTAGATTATCATCATCATCATCTCAGCGTTAATCCCAGTCGCATCCGCAGCTTTTTCAGCTTTGGAGTCTGGGGTTCGCTTTACCAGTCTAACTGCTGATTTTGGCTAAACTTCGACATTTTCCGTGAAGCGACTGCCGTGTGACCTCCACAACCCGAAGGCGACATCGAAGCATTGCAGTTAGCCCAATTGTTGAATTTTTGAGGGCTCCAACAACCCGTAACTACTGCCACTAGCTGTTCGTATGGCAACCGGGACCAACGGCTTAACGTGCTTTCCGAGGCACGACCAGACCAGTGCAAATATCAAGCTTTAGATTATCTCTGTACCAAATTTCATTACAATCGGTTCAGTAGTTCTGGCGTGAAAGCCGGGCAGACAGACAGACAGAGATACTTTCGCATTTATAATATTAGTATGAATAGAAACACACACTGTAAAAAATTGTACAAGTGTCCATCTAGAGCTAACCGTTGGCAGTCCGAAGAGCGGACGAAAGCATTGACAACATTTGGGGGTACAGAACCTTGAAACTAAGCAGAGAAATTCAGCGGTTCAATCGTTGACTTAAATCTCCACATTATTTGAGATGTTCCAATTTGTATGCGAATACAATCGCAGGTCAACGCTAGTTCGATTGATTTATTATTATGAGTCAACCTTGTTGTGCTATGCTCGCTTAGGCGTAACGTAATTCGATTTTATTACCTTCCTACATTTGATGGATCTGAATGTTGCGCCACAAAAGGCATGACTGAAAGTTAATTATATGCAGCTGAGATAAAAATGCTAAGAGATGTATGGAAACGTCTACACGAAAGGGTAGAAGAAGAAATGAAGAAATTGGTAGTCATGGTTTTGTGATGTAGAGGATTAAGGAAAATGTCGTGCAACACTCCAAATGTTCCTCACGATATATTCCTCAATCCTCTGCGAATACGAATATGGATGGGTATACGAATAGAGGAAAGCCAAAGACAAGATGGATGGACTGTATCCAAGACGATATGGCTAGATTGGCGGGTTCTTGAGTGGCGACCACGCACTGGATGACACAGCGTAGGTGGCCTACCTACGCTGTGTCCGACTACCGACAAGGTGGACCAACGACCTAGCGAAGATCGCGGGAAACCTCTGGATGCGGGGGGCGCAGGACCGGTCGTCGTGGAGATCCTTGGGGGAGGCCTATGTCCAGCAGTGAATATTTTACGACTAGAATGATAATGATGATGGCTAGGAAGGAGCTGATTACCGAAATTACGACTGAAATGACAACTAATAGAGAAGTAAGGAAGAAGGACATGTTTCACCAACGGTAAATGGAATAACATAAAAGCAGAAGAATAACGAGTCCACATCCAATCTCTTGCTTTTTTTTAGCTATTAAAATGAATGAATTACCTTTTCCATCCTCCACTTTGATGGGTCCAACGATATCGAAAAGTCCTTTCAAAGACGAAAACCCAGGACCTCCTTGCAGCCATATTATCAGCGGCGTTTCCGACAGGTTGGCAGCAGCGGGGAAGAACCAGAAGAACAGATTGGAATTATATTCTTCATTCACTGTTATGAAGCCGGAATAGCTTGTCAGTCCGAGGAAGTATGATGAGTTTACTTCCGATAGCTCTCTTGCTAGAGTTGCGTTTCCATTTTGGATGTGAGGCGTTAAGATTAGGCAGTCACCGCAGACATTCTTTTCCGGCAATGTTATATTGCCGTAGACACAGCTGAAAATAAATATAAAATGTTATGCTAGCTGTAAAGGGCTATCGAGTAGATCCCAGTAAACGCAAGACGACCACATTCCAGGCTAAGGTGATGATGGCGGAATGAAATCAAATCAAAGTATGTATTTTATTTCACAGCCATGAACCTACATGAGCAATTCTAAAACGTCAGAAGCTGAGTGCAGAAGCTAGGGGAACCAGCAAACGATTGAGTTGTGCGGAAAAGGATGTTCGATGATCGACTGCCGGCAGAAGTTACCATCCACCAGACAAAGTTCCGGCATGATGTCTGGTGAAGCCGTACGGAGGACGGGTCTGAGCAGTTGTGTTGCGATTTGTATCAGGTACAATGCGCCAAATGTTGTGTCGGGAGTTTGGTCGTGGAGTGTTTCCAGATCAATCTCAACATTTTTAATAAGAATGAATACCCGAGAAAAAAATGTAAACGAAATTCGTTCTTCAGTTACATTTTTTTTTTCTATGTGTTTCCTTAATAATTAAGTCCATCTTGATTTAAATATTTGTTAATATTTAGTAATTTCCAATTTATTTTTTTAACTAAATAATCCACAGACTTGTAAACAGGATCGTGAAGTAGTTAAATAGTTAGAACTACGCGAAGTACCAAGTACTTACCTCAGCCCTGCAAGTAACACCACAAGAATTGCTCGCTCCATGACCGGCTCCGATGGAAACCAGTCTCGTTATGTTCTAGTTAAGTACTACATCATTATGTCTGCACCAGCCTTACTTATAACTAAAATGCGTTAAAAATTGATGACGAATATGAGGAATAGAGGTGATTCTAATTCACTCCTACAGTACCTACCTACACACGCATTGGTTTTCCTTTTCATATACATTACGTACTGGATACTGTCACAAGTACGTAATGTAGATTATTGGTAGGTACCAGGTAGAGCTAATTTGGGCTAACTTACTTATAGTAAAATTGCGCATTATTTGTACACACGCACCCTATTTCTTTTTTTTTTTAATAATTATAAACTAGCGCTTGACTGCAATCCCGCCTGATGGTAAGCAGTGATGCAATCTTTGATGGCAAGGCGCGCTAGTTTATTAAGCCCAATCACTTAAAATAAAACTTAGTGAATAGGAAGGAAGACGTCAGTTGAGCGAGGTGGTGCAACGTTAAACCCAACAACACGACCAACGATGCTGCGCCAAAGGGAGATAGATGTGGAGACCCTCCACGAACAAACTCCCGACACAACAACATTTGACGCATCATACCCGGCACACATCGCAACACAACTGCTCAGACCCGTCCTCCGTACGGCTTCACCAGACATCATGCCGGAACACGACGAATCGCTTGGCGGCAAGGCTTTGTCTGGTGGGTGGTAACTTCTACCGGCAGCCGATGTTATGGCCTACCACCGAGAAATAAAGTTGATACTTGTTATATAAGTTAAACAAGTATCAACTTTATTTGGATGCCAATAAAGTTGATTTCATGCTAACAACCAATATTGAAAAACTTATAAAAACATGGGCGTACGCAGAGGGTCAGGGGGAACCCCCTGGAAATCACGCAGACCCCCCAATTACTAAACAAATTAAACGAGAACTTATCTCTAACTTTTCTTACTCTTCCGCTATTCTTATCTGATTAATTTCGTTTCGGGACCCAAGACAGTTGAATCGTTTCTCCGGGACTCGTCGAGCTTCATTGCTCGGCGTTTTTCGGGCGGTCTCCATTGTTGATTCTGGCTAGGGTTGTAACGGAGCTTCGCCTCCGCTTCCGTTACTGCGGAAGTTCCACAAGGAATCCTATCTTCGCTTCCGCCTCCGCCTCCGCACAATTTTTGCGGAGTTATAACGGAGGTTTATTTATGTATTTATAAAATAAATAACACGCAAGCTGCGACGCTCGACAACCGTCACAATTTATTTCTCCTTAATTTTCATTACAAGAAGGTAATATTTTTATTACCAAGTATACTACTATTAATGTACTTATTTATAATAAAAATTTTGTTTAATTAACCATACATTTAAATTTTTTCTATATGTACTGTCACCTCCGCCTCCGCATCCGAGGTGAGACTCGTCGCCTCCGCATCCGCCTCGGCCTCCGCTAACAAGCCTCCGTTACAAGTTTACAACCCTAATTCTGACTTTCAGGAGTTGCAGTGGGTGGGATAATGTGTGGCGGGTTAATTTTTAAGTAAACCACGCAGTAGGCACTGATCAACAGTACTTACGGTGTAATTGCCAAAAAACCACGTTCGACTATAGCCATATAGTACTGTACATATACAGACAATAGGACCTATACGACATATAGGACTGTACATACTACTGCCTACAGTTAGACCCGTTTGCCTACAGTTGGACCTGTTCCAAAAATATAGCCGTATTTCGACGAAAGCAAGATTATTAATCCCCTATCATAAATTAGGAGTAAGTATAAAATTATTGTAAGTAAGTTCAACACTTCAAACTAGCTACGTATCAATTGACTTGCTACTTATGGTAGGTTCCTATAATTTATAGATTAAAATTAAAACTCTTGTACCTTTCCCAGAAATTAAGCATAGCCTTTTTTTTGGAGGGAAATCATCAAATGACCTCTACCGCTCTGGGCGGAGCGGAAGGGTGTGTCAGACTTTTACTGACTAAAACTCATCCGTGTTCCTTCACTTGCCTGTGCGCCAGGGCAACGGTTTCTCTTTCAACCAACCCGCAACCCTGGCCCATTAAGCATAGCCTTACAGAATAACATAACCATAATATAATATACATTGATAAAATATTAAACTAAGGTAAGTAGATATATCACTAGCGCACTAAAAATGAAGCGTACAAAAGGAAGTAAGTCCTGTATCTCGCTTTAGTCACTCTCGATACACTCGTAAAAACAAACGACAAACAATAACAGCGCAAACGACAAACACTGGCCATCTTTTTCTTCTCTATGCTTTAGATTGCGCCCCATCTCACTCATACTGTACCAATGTATGCCGAATAAAAATATGCATGTGTGCTGCTGCTGTGTTCGGCACATTTTTTTTGGTCAGTTTGTTAGAATATATCGTATCTGTTTAATATTTTATCAATGATAATATAACCCCCCATAAGTGTGTGATATGGAAGTAGCTATCTCAAGTACAGGTACATAACGAATCTAATTCTGTATCAAAAAATGCTTCCATTCATAAGCAAACGTTTTTGTTTATAGGAACTGATAGGAACCAAGCATTTGTTGGAATGAACCCCTGAACGGGCAGCACAACATTCTCAACCCACATAAGGCAGATAAACTCACGAGTAGGTATCGTGACTTTATCTCAATAAGGTAGGTAGATGACGAGTGGAATTTCAAACTCAATATTCACTGCGTAGGCTTCTAAAAGCGATTTTCCCTCATTGTAGGTACAGATGACAGCACATCAAGGTATTAAAATCTGTCAAACTTCTTTATTAGATCTTCAACTTTATGGCTAATGCATTAAGGCTCAAGGGATCTGACAGTTTCAGATAGCCTGACCTGCTGACGTCTGTACTTCCTTGAATTACTTTTCAACTTGTGCGGTAAGATAAGGCTCTCGATATGTTCAATGTTTTTCTTTCTTTGCCTTAATTTGCTCCATGTAAACTGGTATTTAGCTGTATCTGGTGTGACTGAAAGCCGACCGGAGATAGTTGGGAAATTGACGGACAATGATGATGCTTTGAAACGTTTTGCCCATCACCGGCCGATGGTTT
>JADWQK010002326.1:0-159776 GCA_017933935.1 Sesamia nonagrioides
GCCGAGGTCCATTTCATGCATTTTGAATGCAAATGCTTATTAAAATCTAATAGCCCTGGTCATTGTATGTATGTGGTTGAAGGTTGGCGACGAGCAACCGGTTCTCATGACCAGTCTAGGGGTTATATTCTTACACTAATAGAACTAACTTAAGTTTTCAATACTGTAAAAGAAAAAATAATGTTTATGCTCATGCGAATTTTGTATGCAGATACGCCTATGGCGTCAGCCTGAATCACCGTTATCATTTAACAAACTTATATATTTTTATTTTCACCACCAATAAGTGAATTTATTAAGCACCTATTCAATATAAAAATACAATAAAATTATTTCATATCATTTTGGCTTACATTGCATGTCAAGGAGTCTCCATTTGGGCATAGAAATGCCTGAAGTCGAAGGCTTTTCCCTTACAACATAAGTAAGTTATTAAATACGTACGTTACGTTACATACGTTTAGTTTTAAATACGTATATATATGTATATTTAGTACGTTTTACATAGTTTTAAATATCTCCTTTTGGGTACCCGTAGACCCTGATACCCACACAATAGCCAATATTTAAGAGACCATTAAGATAAGACATTCAAGAATTCATAGGCATCATTCCCTTAATCACAAACTAAACTTAAGTGCACATTTTTCTTTCTATTTAATTAAGAATAGAACAGAAGATGCAAAAGTCCTGTCAAATTAGTCCGCGTCTGACGTAATTCGACGTATTTTTAGTCGTCATGTTTTTAATCGCGTCTAAATTGTCTATGGAGTATCTTAATTTGACAGGATTAAACTAATATGTCATCTTCCGTCCTTTTCATAGCGAAATGGAAAGAAAAAGATGCACTTAACTTAATATTAGTTAAGTTAGTGGACACGTGAATCGGCGCCACTGTGTTCAATTAAATGAATAAATAAATATACAATATGTAAAGAAACCCTGTCCGACCCATAAGGATAATAAAGGTTAGGTAAACACTTGACCAAATATAATATAAAATTTTTCATAATCATCATAGTAATAATACTAATGAATTTTGAAATAATCCTTTTTCCCCGCTAATTAATTCCAATTTCCCCGAAATTTGGTAATTTTTAAAAAAGTGACAACACCGGTATTATTATAAGCGAATAGCGACGGGACCATGTCACAGGTACCGCGTGCCCTGCCCCCCGCCGCCCGCGGAATGGGTTGCTTACCGCACATGTATTAAGTTACCTCTTTTTGTGAAATAATATTTATTTTTTAGAGCTATTTTTTTTTTAAGTATAGCCTGTCTTTGTGGGCATCAGTAGAATCAGTTATCGATACCTAACAATATCTTCACGGATCGGACAGGGTTTTCTTTACATATTGTATACGCACAAATCACACAGTTTGAGCTAGCCCCAAAATATGTTCGAGACTTGTGTTTTGGGATACTAACCCAACGATACTATATTTATAATAGAAACATCCAGGACCCAGGCCAATCAGGAAAATATCGTTTTCCATAATGACCTGGCCGGGGATCGAACCCGGTGCCTCCACGTTGCAGGCAGGCGTGTTGACCGCTGCGCCACGGAGGACGACAGATATCAAAAATTAGGTTAAACGGGCTGTCAAGTGTCAATTCCAATTATTAGTTGAAATGGCAGAACACTACACGCTCCCTTCACCGATTTACGGGAAAGCTAAGATGAGTGTCACGCGCATTTTTCATTGGCCTTTTAAAATGATTTATAATGTTGTTTACTAAATAAAAGCGCGTGATTTATGTAGTAAAAAGTGCATTCAGTAAATAAGTCATAAAGAATATTGAAATATCGCAGCATACTGGCCACATCATGACTTTGCCTCAAACCTCCCTCATGGACGGTTCACGCGGCCGTCGTTTTCAACTGTCATTGGCGATCTCCGCCATTATTGTGAAATAAAATTTACAAAGAATTTCTATAATTTGTTACACGTGTTATGGGCAAAATTGTGGTATATATTCCACAGAGGTCATTGATCAAGAGTTGAGGTTGAATCTCACCTTGAAAAAAGAAGAAGAAGAGATGATTGCCTACAGTATAGCAAAGCTTAGCCCGTTCACCTTGGCTCCTACTTTTCGGAATGTGTCCTTGGAGTGTTCCAACCGACTTCAGCTTTTGGGAGTTGAGATTACCTCGGACCTTAACTTTGGGCGGTTCATTGAGTCCAAGGCTGAGGTGGCTGCCAGGAAACTTGGCGTTATCGCAAAGGTCCGGCAGTACTTCACACCTGGGCAGCTTCTAATGTTATACAAAGCACAGGTCCGTTCGTGTGTGGAGTACTGCAGCCACATTTGGGCTGGTGCTGCCAAGTGTCACCTGGCCTCTTTGGATTCAGTGGAGAGACGTGCAAAGAGGCTGATTGGTGACCCTGATCTAACTCGAGTCGGTCTCCAAAGCCTAGAGCACCAGGCGTAGAGTAGCCAGCCTTTCGGTGTTCTATAGGATGCATTTCGGGGAGTGTGCGATGGAATTGCATGATTTAATTCCCCCATCTCCGTTCCACCAGCGGACGACCCGTCGTACGGCTGGTTTCCACCCCTACGTTGTTAACACCACTACGATCCGGACGAAGCGTTTCGCCTCCTCCTTTATACCGCGTACATCGAGGGACTGGAATAATTTGCCAGCGGCGGTGTTTCCGTCGGACTACAATTTGAGTGTCTTCAAGGCTACAGTGAATAGGCTCTTAATAAACTAGTGCGCTTTACCATCAACGATTGCGTCACTGCTTACCATCAGGCAGGATTGCGGTCAAGCGCTAGTTTATAATATATATAAAAAAAAAATATGGTTATACGAGCACTCGAGTTTCGACCAACTTTTATCTTAAATGCTAAAGTAAACAACATTAATAGTGTTGTGTAAAGGTTATAACAATCGATTTCTTTGTTTTGTTTTACATCATTGACGTCGATACGAATGAGTAAGCAGCGAATTGTTGGCTGGTAGTTCTAATACGAGTACCTAACTACTACAATTAATCGTTTTCTAAAAGCTGAAATAGAAAATGCACTTGCTTTCTGTTCTGGGTTTTTTATTTAATTAATATTTAATTTAGCCAATGTTTGTAATAACTTATATTTTTAATATATGTTTTTTGTTTTAAATAACCAATTAAAATGTTTAATATGGCTTCTTTTGACATGCCGTCACTATGGGTAGATATTATTATGTACTAGCAGCCGCCAGCGACTTCGTTCGCGTGGAGTTAGTTATGTCCGCTCCTATTGGTCGCAGCGGTATATAGCCTAAAGAAGCCTTGTTAGTTAATGGGCTATCAACGCAAAAGAATTTTTCAAATGGCTAATGGTTTCCAGGGTACGCGAACAAAAGAGTACGAGAACGTAGAGCCGGATACAAAGTGCATCACACATACATGTTACAGCAAACTAAGCGTTCTAGCTACATAACGTGTCGCCTTGAATATATGTACAGTTGTGAATGAACAAGTTACTGCTAAAATTACGCAGTAGCTCTCTACGTATCCTAGTAAAATAAAAGATTCCTCCCTCCTCCTCAACTCGCATTACTGAGGTCGTGATGTCCCTGGCGGAATTGTGCTCTGCTTTCAATAGTTCGCCACCTGTTACAGATCCATGGTCACTTGATATCATGCAGGCCGGGTGTCAGAGATGAACCGAATTTGGTCAGGCCACACGCCATTGGACTGCGACCTCTGGGAGCTTCGTCCATCCCACCTTTCCTGGGGAACCATCAGATTTTCGAGGAATTTGGCTCCATCTTTTCAGGCAATATGGCCAAAATGTTCTAAAATTCTTTGAAGGCAGACAGGGGAGAGTCTTATTCGAGGAAGCTAGGTGTCAAACCTAGCTCTCGAATTAATAACTGATTTATTGCGGAATGCTGTCCAAGGAATTTGAAGCATCTTTATACAGCACCATATCTCGAAAGCATCAACGCGGTCTCGGTCGGTTTTATTGATTGTCCACGTCTCCGAACTATGAAGATTGAGAAGATGAGAGATCTGGTGAGTTTCATCTTAGATTAGATTCATTAGGACAATTAGACAATCCTTCAAACACAACAAAAGTGTTTCTCAGCGTAAATTAATACAGTTTTGTCTAGCAAAAACATTACTAGCCTATAATGATCCCACAGGGAACGAGAAGATTGTCTAACGGGGTCTAAATATTTAGTTTTGGTTTGGCTTTCTGCGTAATTAGTTAGCAGTGACTGAGTACCAGTTTTTACATGAGATTATATCAAAAGGTTCAAAATGTGTTTTTATATCATAAACTAGTGCTTGAACACAATCCCGCCTGATGGTAAACAGTGATGCAATCGTTGATGGTAAAGCGTTTTATTAAGAGCTTGTTCACCCTAAAAATACTTAGTGAATGGAGACGGTAGTTGAGCGAGGTGATGCAATGTTAAACCCAACAACACGACCAACGATGCTGCGCCAGAGGGAGATTGATATGGAGATCCTCCATGACCAAACTCGCGACACAACAACATTTGGCGCATCGTACCCGGCACACATCGCAACACAACTGTTCAGACCCGTCCTCCGTACGGCTTCACCAGACATCTAGTTAAAACCACATCTCGATGTCAAACGATTGTCAATATTATAGATATTTTTGACAAAAATATTCAGCAGCTTTTAATTAGCTTTTCCATCCCTTCTATTGCTAACTTTTTTTCACCTAGTTATAAATTAAACATTATAAATAAAACATACTGTTTCGTAAGTATAAATGCTTCTAACGAATATTGCATTAGTCTTGTTAGAAGTGGAGCAACTACCTCCTTCTTGATCATTAAGATAATTTGTTTGCAATCTAATTTAGTACCAACGAACGTTCCATTTGACTTTTATATCAATTCTTGCTGAACCATACATCAAAGAGTTGAAAATATAAGTCTCGTGAACTTTTTTGTTTGACATTTTACTTTATTTATATCCTATTCAGCACCCTAATTGCGAAACACACTCTTAATATCAATTGGAATGATTTTGAAATCAATTGCTAATCCATTGTTTTATATTTTAGGAATATGCGTCTTCTCAACAACGCAAATAACACAATGAAAGTTGTTGAAATGTTAAAATAAAAGCCAATGCTACTGATAGGCATCATAATCTCAGCGTTAAGCCCAGTCGCATCCGAAGCTTTTTCAGCTTTGAAGTCTCGGGTCCGCTTTACCTGTCTAACTGCTGATTTTGGCTAAACTTCGATATTTTCCGTGAAGCGACTGCCGTCTGTCCTTCACAACCCAGAGGCTATTCCAACTCGCTTGGAGTTGGATATCGCCTCTGGGTTGTGAACCAACTCCAAGCATTGCATTTAAACCTATTGTTGGTCTTTTGAGGGTTCCAACAACCCGTAATGATGCCATTAGATGTTGGTATGGCAACCGTGTACAACGGCTTAACGTGCTTTCCTAGGCACGACCAGACCAGTGCATATATTCATATTCATGCATACAAATATTTGCACTGCGCGGGGATTGAACCCGAGCCTCCTTGCCTTGCCTTGTGTGCCGGGTACGATGCGCCAAATGTTGTTGTGTCGGGAGTTTGGTCGTGGAGGATCTCCAGATCAATCTCCCTCTGGCGCAGCATCGTTGGTCGTATTGTTGGGTTTAACATTGCATCACTTCGCTCAACTGCCGTCTTCCTACCTATTCACTCAGTTTTTTTTTGAGTGTTTAGGCTTTTAATAATCTAGCGCGATTTCCACTCAACGATTGCATTACTGCTTACCATCAAGCGGGATTGCAGTCAAGCACTAGTTTATAATTATTCACAAAAAAACATACACATTTATGAATTTATATGGCTTAACATATAGGACAGTTTTTATCCGGATATTCTCAAGGATCAAAACTTATGCGAATGAAACCGCAGGGCGGAGCTAGCTCTTCATAATACCTACTATTTGCATTTATCAATAACACTATCTAGTGTCAACCTCAGTTAGCTGTTGTTTGAACCTTTTATTGAATTCCCAGGCAACAATATGCGCAAGAGTCGCTCGTAAGACAACACGCAATGGTTAAGTAACTGAGACGCGAAGTAAATGCTGGGTTGCGACAACACATTACTTCTCTTGACTCATCTGGTAAAAGTAGAATTGTTCTTAAGAACTGACCAGTTACATTGAACAGAATAGCATTTATAATATTCCTCAAGGGAGCGTAATAGGGTGCTTACTATTTTTACTTTACATCAATGACCTACCTACGACCATAGAAGGTCCATGCGTCCTATTCGCAGACGATATATCTATTCTAGTATCATGCAAAAACAATGAAAATATAGATGAAACTCTTAACTCCATACTTACTAAAACATGCAACTGGATGACCGATCATAATCTTGAAATAAACTACCCCAAAACGAAATTAATAACTTTCCACCCTTACCAAAAAACGCCCTTAACATTAGATTTCACCTTCAACAACTCAAAATTAGAAACCGTTAATGAATTTACCTTACTCGGACTAGTTATAGACACACATGTAAACTGGAAACCACACATACAGAAAACTCACTCAAAAATTTCAAAATTCTCTTACGCCCTCCGTGAAATAAAAAAGACTACCAATTTCGAAACAGCGCTCACCACCTACTATGCTTACGCTTATGCATGGCTTAGCTATGGTGTTAACCTTTGGGGTAACAGTACAGATGTACAAACACTTTTCATCCTGCAAAAGAAACTGATAAGAATCCTCGTAAACATAGAGCAAACAGACAGTTGCAAACCTTTCTTTCAGAAACATAATATTTTAACTCTTCCCTGTATTTACATTCTAGAATCATGCAAATTTGTCCGGAAACACCAAGAGCTATACTCTAAACGAGATGACAACCAGTCACGCTATCAACTCAGACGTCGTTCTAAATTAAACATGCCACGTTCACGCTTAAAAATGCACGCGACAAGTCCCTACGTCATGTCTATTAAACTGTATAATAAACTACCCGCACAAATAAAAAAAGAAGATAAAATAAATATATTTCTAAAAAAACTTAAACAATTTCTTTTATATAAGTGCTACTACTCTGTCAGCGAATACCTCAATGATAAAAATATAAATACACAAACTTAAACAGACATACACACATTCGCACACACACACACACACACACACACACACACACACCCACACACACACACACACGCACGCACGCACGCACGCACGTACCCGTTAGCAAGCAACGTAGTAGAGTGTAAAAAAGTGCTTCCTCTCTCCTAGCTTCACTTATGTTGTTGTGCCCGACAGGGTCCACATGAACTAATTTTAAGATAATTACCACCTAAGAATACTTGTGGAAAACAATAAAGTATTGAGTATTGAGTATAATCAGCGGCTGATATTTTCACTGATAAAAGCCTAGAGGCTGGTAGTTCATAGGCATCTTCTCTTCGATAAGGAGTGGGTCATGTCTGAAGGTACCAATTGGACCCAGTTGAGAAGGAGTGGGTCATAATACCACGCGGGCCCAGAGCATTAACTTTTGTTTCGTCGATGTGTAAGTTTCTTCGCGAAGTTTTCTTTCACCATTTTGAGAGCAGTGGTGATGAAATGATTGACTAAACATGCCATATTTTGAAGTTTCTTCAACCATTTTATGAAGTGTTTAATGCGATTTTGTAGTACTTATTACTTCCATGGTCTATCGTCTATGACCCTGGCTTTGACATCAAATCAACTTTGTATAAAGTTTGGCAGTTTTGCATGTTAGAGTACGAGACTTTTGGTGATATTATTCTTTTTTCATGTATTTTGTTTTTTTATTATTATTTTATGGTATTTAGTTATAATGTACGTTTTGTTTGTGCGCAATAAAAATATTTCTTTCTTTCTATTTTGTCGGAGTAGTACTCCGACTGTGCCTTGTAAGTCTAGACTTACAAGGCACAGATTTACGAGTTGTAGATCGTGGATTAGAATCTGCTGTGTAGATAAAGTAACGCACCCGCTTTACTTTATCTGCACAGCAAATTCTAATCCAATAATTCATCATCTTTGCTCTTAAAAACGTTAAAGGAAACTGGCCTAGAGCCGAAAATTCAAAGATGAGTGGCATCTACCAAGCCACACTGGCCCGCGAACCAGTTCTCGTCTTAGAGAGGTTTTCTATGTCCCAGAATCAGGAACGCTGATAACGCTACTGGGAAAACCAATCTGTCTAGAACACCTAACTGGCGCAATCTTCCCCGCTTTGCCTAATCTGACCTCCACAACTAATGACAATGATGTCTTCATCATTCAAGATTCAAACCGAAATATTAGTCAACAGAAATACCTTTCATACCAGTTCTTATCCTAAGAGTCAGTGGCTAGTTCCGGCAATGACGCGCCATGCGTTGGCGACCAGTGGGCGTGGCCTTGACTGCGCGCGCGCACAGTGTAGCGTTGTCATATCATTCCACTTCACTTGATGCACTTTTAGAAGGACAGGTGAGGTGAGGCAATGAGTGGTCTCAATCATCATCATCACCATCTCAGCGTTAATCCCAGTCGAATCCAAAGCATTTTCAGCTTTAGAGTCTGGGGTCCGCTTTAACAGTCTAACTGCTGATTTTGGCTAAACTTCGATATTTTCTATGAAGCAACTGCCCTTTGACCTCCACAACCCGAAGGCGATATTGAAGCATTGCAGTTAAGCCAATTGTTGGACTTTTTGAGGGCTCCAGCAACCCGTATCGACTGCTATTAGATGTTCGTATGGCAACCGGGTCCAACGGCTTAGCGTGCTTTCCGAGGCACGACAAGACCAGTGAAAATATTCATATTCATGCATACAAATATATGTAAGCACTATGCGCGGATCGAAGCCGCGCCTCCTTGCGCAGCGGCCGCGATCGCTACCGCTACGCCACGAAGGCTGTCATGACTATAATAAAATTATACCACGTTTAAGGCAAATATAGACTTGGGCTATTGGACACGTATGAGTGGTCTCAATAGCTACCCATATGTGGCTACAAATCGTGCTAAAATCATAACCCTCCAAGTAGCTTTGCCAAAGACGCTCTGCAGGATATCTATCACCCCGCACTGGGCACACTTGGGATTACGGCTCACTTCCTCTCACAGATATGAGGTTTGTATCCCAGCAGAGGGAACAATAGGCTTATTATGATGAGATATCATTTTTTTTTATAAATTACAAACTAGCGCTTGACTGCAATCCCGCCTGATGGTAAGCAGTGATGCAATCGTTGATGGTAAGGCTCGCTAGTTTATTAAACCTACTCACTCAAAGGAACTGAGCAAATAGGAAGGAAGACGGCAGTTGAGTGCGGTGATGCAATGTTAAACCCAACAACACGACCAACGATGCTGTGCCAGAGGGAGATTGATCTGGAGGCCCCCCACAATCAAACTCCCGACACAACAACATTTCGCGCATCGTACCCGGCACGTACATCGCAACACAACTGCTCAGACCCGTCCTCCGTACGGCTTCACCAGACATCATGCCGGAACACGACGAATCGCTAGGCGGCATGACTTTGTCTGGTGGGTGGTAACTTATGCCGGCGGCCGATGTTGTGGCCTCCCACCGAGAAAGTAAATCAAATGACTTCTCCCGCTCTGGGCGGAGCGGAAGGGCGTGTCAAGTTTTTCTGAATAAATCCCTCCAGTGTTTCTTCACTTGCCTCTGCGCCAGCCACAGCTTCTCGTTCAACCAACCCGCAGCCATGGATGACTGTGGGTTTGTAGACCCCGTCATGAAGTGCTGTTTATTTTGTTAAGATGGGAAATCATCAAATGACTTCTCCTGCTCTGGGCGGAGCGGCAGGGCGTGTCAGACTTTTACTGACTAAAACCCAACCGTGTTCTTATTTAACCAACCCGCAACCCTGACCCAAGAGGCATCGGTCTTCGTGGACCCCGTCGCGATGTGCTGACATCTCTTTTAGGCGCGCGTGGAACACGACGCGCCGTCGACTCGGGCCTGGTCCTTACCGAGCGGCGAGCTGCCCACTGCTCACCGCCCGCAGGCCCGCGCCTTCGGTGGCTGGGAGTTTGGTGTCATCTCCCGAACAGGATGTCTCCTGTGGCGGCTAATGGCGTGAGGGCGCTGTGATTCCTGTTGCCTCACGCGCTCCGCCTCCTCCTTTGCCAGAATCACTGCTCCGCAGAAGGAGGTGCGGCCTGCCATGCACTCTCGCTCCGGACCATGGCTTGGACCAGGGTCGGACGCGAGAGATCGCCGCCGATCGCCGACACGAGGACACGGCGGTGCCCTACCCAAGCCTGGCAGACCTCCACCGTATGACGATGTGCTGACATCTCTTTGAGGCTGAAATTTGACACATTGTACTAGCTTCGTCTGTATAATGTAGTAGCGACTGCTATCTCAATAATGTTGTAACATAACCATACTTAAAAACAAAAACATGTGAACGTCAATAGTCAATAATGTTGTAATCACAAGATGAGCCATGTGGGTGGGTTGCACAACGAGAAATCTATACTAATACTAGCTTTCCGCCCGCGGCTTCGCCCGCGTGGAGTTCGGTTATATCGCGCTTTTTAGATTTCCCTCGGGAACATCAAACTTTTCCGTCTAAAGATTGTCTGTGCCAAATTTCATCAAAATCGGTTGAGAGGTTTAAGCGGGAAAGCGTAACAGACAGACAGACAGACAGAGTTACTTTCGCTTTTATAATATTAGTATGGATTTCTTGCTTTAACCGAATGCATCAACGGGTGAGACTTTTTTTTTAAAGATGTACGGTGTATGGTACCAGGGTAGCACAAAAGTGTAGGAGAAGTCGAAACAATGAAGCTCATTAATCATTATTATTCTAATATTACATGGATGAAGTTTTATTTTGCCTACTTTGAGGAGGTGCAAGGTACCAGGGTAGCACAAAAATGTAGGAGAAGCAGAAACAATGAAGTTCATTCATTAATGATAAACGCACAGGATATTGTAATCGTTTGAACTCAAATGGCATATCAATTGGGATCATAGGGATACTCCGTAACATACAAACTTCTCCTTTTGATATACCAGTTGAAATCGTAGATTCAATTAAATTTCGCAATAAGTTTTTCACTGTCAATCTGGTGCCATTACATAGTTTTGTTTGTTTAAAAAAATGCAAAGAAATTATCATTGAATTTTATATATATAGAAGATGAGATGATGATCCACCGTTCATTGAATTCATTTGTGAAAACGTGATAAATGAAGAACCGCTCGGCGGATTTTATTCAAACTTCACACAAACCATCTACTAATTAGTCACAACAAAGCCTAAAAATTTGGTTTGGATAAGTGAGGCCGTTCCTGAGTTATAAAATTACAAAGAAAGTGGCAGCTGACCCGGCGAACTTTGTTCCGCCTTGAAGGCAATATCACATGATCCAATTTTTTACTTTTTAAATTAGGGTAACACAAAAGTGTAGGAGAAGTCGAAACAATGAAGCTCATCATTTCGGTTGAGCGTAATCACCACGCTTGCTCAATGCGGGTTGGCGATTTCAGACGTAAATTCCACGTTTCCTGATGTTTTCATTCACCTTGCATAAATGCATCTAGCTCTGAGAAGAAACGCCGGAACAAACTCAGAGGTCATTGATGGGACATAATGATATTACTGGCCAAAAGGAAACTAAAATAAAAGTTTTATCAATAAAGTTCCGCCTTAAAGGCAATATGGCATGGTCTTATTTACTACTTTTTAAATTAGGATACTCTATATATATTAAAGAAAGTCGAGTTAATTACACTATTTATAACTCAAGAACGCCTGAACCCATTTGGCTGAAAATTGGTAGGGAGGTAGCTAAGGACTGGGAGAAGGACATAGGATATCCTTTTTACCCCGTTCCCGTCGTTCCTGTGTGAATGAATGAACTTCATTGTTTCGCCTTCTCCTACACTTTTGTGCGACCCTGGTACCTTGCAACTCCTCAAAGTAGGCAAAATAACTTCATCGATGTAATATTAGATAGATAGATAATAATGATGAATGAGCTTCATTGTTTTGACTTCTACACTTTTATGCGACCCTGGTACCTTGCAACTCTTCAAAGTAGGCAAAAGTAATATTAGATTAATAATGATGAATGAGCTTCATTGTTTCGACTTCTACACTTTTGTGCGACCCTGGTACCTTGCAACTCCTCAAAGTAGGCAAAATAGAACTTCATCCATGTAATATTTATTAGATTAAATGAATGGAGCTTCATTGTTTCGACTTCTACACTTTTGTGCGACCCTGGTACCTTGCAACTACTCAAAGTAGGCAAAATGAAACTTTATTCATGTAATATTAGATTAATAATGATGATGAATGAGGCTTCATTGTTTCGACTTCTCCTACACTTTTCTGCGACCCTGGTACCTTGCAACTCCGAACTTTATTGTTTCGACTTCTCCTACACTTTTGTGCTACCGTGGTTAACAGATTAACAACTGAAGTTAGCTAAAATTGAGTTTCTCGAAGCCGACCACTATTTATGTACTATATGTATTTTGAGACTATGCAATTTTGTCGCGTTCGCGATTCACTTTCACTTTTATTGAGTTTCAGAACGCGATATTAGATCCTCTAACGCGCACGCGAATTTGAACTTTATGCAGCGGTAATAAATTACAAATTGACTCTCCATTTTATTTAGAAAACGTTTGTATGGGAAATAGAAAAATGCTGTTTTGAGGATTTTCCCGGCAGTTATTTGAATTTTTTCACCTTTTAAACCTTCCCTAGACCTCCACGAATAATTCAAGACCAAGATAAGATAAATCCGTTCAGCCGTTCTCGAGTTTTAGCGAGACTAACGAACAGAAATTAATTTTTATATATATAGATATAAAGCTGAAGAGTTTGTTTGAACGCGTTAATCTCAGGAACTACGGGTCCGATTTGAAAAATTCTTTTTGCGTTGGATAGCCCATTCCAGGAAGGCTTTTGGCTATCTAATATGGCGCTGCGACTAATAGGAGCGAAGCATAACCAAACCACGCGAACGAAGTCGCTGGCGGCCGCTAGTCTATACTAATATATTATAAAGTCTAAGAGTTTGTTTGTATGTTTGTTTGTTTGAACGCGCTAATCTCAGGAACTACTGGTCCGAGTTTAGAAAAATTCTTTTTGCGTTTGATGGCCATTAATCAGGAAGGCTTTAGGCTGTATAGCATCACGCTGCGACCAACAGGAGCGGAGCATAATTAACTCCGCGAGAACGAAGTCGCTGGCTAGTGTAGCTTTAAAATAATATATTCAGGTCGTCTAACTACCGAACATAAATTTATTATGTAAAATGGTAAAATGTTTAAACTGTTTTGTGATCCCGTCGATATCTACATACATAATCAGCAGTAATCGGAATAGGTAGAGTGAATTGGGGTCATTGATCGGTTTATTTTTCAACAAGTAAATAATAAGTGATAGTCTAGTTTGTTACCTTCCTTTAAATGAATTGAGTAGTAATATTGTCACTACCAACATTAACAATATTTACTTGGATCTGGAATTACATTCCGGGAAAATGCCTTATCCACGTTACTCTTTCTGTGAAAATTTATAATACAAGTACCAAAAATCACTCTACCTATTCCGATCACTGATAATCAGCCAATAATATTCCCACTCCTGGGACACAGGCCTCCCCTCGGTGAGAGGGAGTGGGCCGTAATCTACCACGGATCCAGTGCGGGTAAATGTCACATGTCTTCGAAGTTTTGGCTTGAGTTTGGATGTTTTCCATGTGACATAATTTAGACAAAGTAAAGCGCCTGATCGTAGAACCGATGGCCGATGGGGCAGTAAGGTTCTGGAGTGGCGGCCACGTACCGGAAGAGTAAGGTTCTGGAGTGGCGGCCACGTACCGGAAGACGCAGCGTAGGGAAGCTCCTAACAAGGTGGACCGATGACCTGGTGAAGGTCGCGGGAAGCTGATGGATGCGAGCAGCACAAGACCGGTCGGCGTGGAAAGCCTTGGGGGTGCCCTTTGTCCAGCAGTGGACGTCTTTCAGCTGAAATGATGGTGATGATGATGAAAGCACCTGATGGGACCCTGCGACCAACAACCAACAACAAAGTTGCAGCCGATACCCCAGGGTATCGGTAACGGTGGCCCAGGCCACCGTTACCCTACCTCTGCCGAAGAGGCAGTTAATTTATGAGTTTGTATATCTTTTTTGGAGATCTTTAATAAATAAGGAAGCCAAGAGATCAACCCCAAGATTTTATCTTCGGTACTAAACAAACCATGATAATTTTAATGACAGATTTGTTGAAATGAATGAAGTTTTGATTTATTTTAGAATACCAAAATATGTCACACATACTTGTAACGTCTGTATTTTTTAAACTGCATTAACTTAGAATTTTTTTATTCAGAGAATCTATATATATAAAAATTAATTTCTGTTCGTTAGTCTCGCTAAAACTCGAGAACGGCTGAACGGATTTATCTTATCTTGGTCTTGAATTATTCGTGGAGGTCTAGGGAAGGTTTAAAAGGTGAAAAAATTCAAATAACTGCCGGGAAAATCCTCAAAACAGCATTTTTCTATTTCCCATACAAACGTTTTCTAAATAAAATGGAGAGTCAATTTGTAATTTATTACCGCTGCATAAAGTTCAAATTCGCGTGCGCGTTAGAGGATCTAATATCGCGTTCTGAAACTCAATAAAAGTGAAAGTGAATCGCGAACGCGACAAAATTGCATAGTCTCAAAATACATATAGTACATAAATAGTGGTCGGCTTCGAGAAACTCAATTTTAGCTAACTTCAGTTGTTAATCTGTTAACCACGGTAGCACAAAAGTGTAGGAGAAGTCGAAACAATAAAGTTCGGAGTTGCAAGGTACCAGGGTCGCAGAAAAGTGTAGGAGAAGTCGAAACAATGAAGCCTCATTCATCATCATTATTAATCTAATATTACATGAATAAAGTTTCATTTTGCCTACTTTGAGTAGTTGCAAGGTACCAGGGTCGCACAAAAGTGTAGAAGTCGAAACAATGAAGCTCCATTCATTTAATCTAATAAATATTACATGGATGAAGTTCTATTTTGCCTACTTTGAGGAGTTGCAAGGTACCAGGGTCGCACAAAAGTGTAGAAGTCGAAACAATGAAGCTCATTCATCATTATTAATCTAATATTACTTTTGCCTACTTTGAAGAGTTGCAAGGTACCAGGGTCGCATAAAAGTGTAGAAGTCAAAACAATGAAGCTCATTCATCATTATTATCTATCTATCTAATATTACATCGATGAAGTTATTTTGCCTACTTTGAGGAGTTGCAAGGTACCAGGGTCGCACAAAAGTGTAGGAGAAGGCGAAACAATGAAGTTCATTCATTCACACAGGAACGACGGGAACGGGGTAAAAAGGATATCCTATGTCCTTCTCCCAGTCCTTAGCTACCTCCCTACCAATTTTCAGCCAAATGGGTTCAGGCGTTCTTGAGTTATAAATAGTGTAATTAACTCGACTTTCTTTAATATATATAGATTATCCTAATTTAAAAAGTAGTAAATAAGGCCATGCCATATTGCCTTTAAGGCGGAACTTTATTGATAAAACTTTTATTTTAGTTTCCTTTTGGCCAGTAATATCATAATGTCCCATCAATGACCTCTGAGTTTGTTCCGGCGTTTCTTCTCAGAGCTAGATGCATTTATGCAAGGTGAAAGAAAACATCAGGAAACGTGGAATTTACGTCTGAAATCGCCAACCCGCATTGAGCAAGCGTGGTGATTACGCTCAACCGAAATGATGAGCTTCATTGTTTCGACTTCTCCCACACTTTTGTGTTACCCTAATTTAAAAAGTAAAAAATTGGATCATGTGATATTGCCTTCAAGGCGGAACAAAGTTCGCCGGGTCAGCTGCCACTTTCTTTGTAATTTTATAACTCAGGAACGGACTCACCTATCCAAACCAAATTTTTAGGCTTTGTTGTGACTAATTAGTAGATGGTTTGTGTGAAGTTTGAATAAAATCCGCCGAGCGGTTCTTCATTTATCACGTTTTCACAAATGAATTCAATGAACGGTGGATCATCATCTCATCTTCTATATATATAAAATTCAATGATAATTTCTTTGCATTTTTTTAAACAAACAAAACTATGTAATGGCACCAGATTGACAGTGAAAAACTTATTGCGAAATTTAATTGAATCTACGATTTCAACTGGTATATCAAAAGGAGAAGTTTGTATGTTACGTAGTATCCCTATGATCCCAATTGATATGCCATTTGAGTTCAAACGATTACAATATCCTGTGCGTTTATCATTAATGAATGAACTTCATTGTTTCTGCTTCTCCTACATTTTTGTGCTACCCTGGTACCTTGCACCTCCTCAAAGTAGGCAAAATAAAACTTCATCCATCTAATATTAGAATAATAATGATTAATGAGCTTCATTGTTTCGACTTCTCCTACACTTTTGTGCTACCCTGGTACCATACACCGTACATCTTTAAAAAAAAAGTCTCACCCGTTGATGCATTCGGTTAAAACAAGAAATCCATACTAATATTATAAATGCGAAAATAACTGTCTGTCTGTCTGTCTGTTACGCTTTCCCGCTTAAACCTCTCAACCGATTTTGATGAAATTTGGCACAGACAATCTTTAGACCCTGAGAAAGAACATAGGCTACCTTTTATCCCGGAAAAGTTTGATGTTCCCGAGGGAAATCTAAAAAGCGCGATATAACCGAACTCCACGCGGGCGAAGCCGCGGGCGGAAAGCTAGTCCTAAATAAATTTCTAAGTCAACGCAATTTAAAACTACGGCCGCAGGAGCTAGAAGTCTATTTCATATTAATTTCTTGATACCTATCTCCACGCGGTCTTGAAAACGTTCCATCATCGAACCATATCCACCCTTATGTTGTTGACACCACTACGATCCGGACGAAGCGTTTCTCCTCGTCTTTTATGCCGCGTACATTGAGAGACTGGAACAAGTTGCCTGCGGCGGTGTTTCCGTCGGACTACAATTTAAGTATCTTCAAGGCTAGATTGAATAGGATCTTAATAAACTGGTGCGCTTTACCATCAAAGATTGCATCACTGCTTACCATCAGGCGGGATCATAGTCAAGCACTAGTTTATAATTGCGGTCAAGCGGTTTATAATATATATAAAAAAAAATATGGTTATACGAGCACTCGAGTTTCGACCAACTTTTATCTTAAATGCAGGAAACAACAACATTAATAGTGTTGTAAAGGTTATAACAATCGATTTCTTTTGTTTTGTTTTACATCATTGACGTCGATACGAATGAGTAAGCAGCGAATTGTTTGGTAGTTCTAATACGAGTACCTAACTACTACAATTAATCGTTTTTCTAAAAGCTGAAATGCAGAAAATGCCTTTTTCTGTTCTGTTTTTATTTAATTAATATTTAATTAATAATTTTGTAATAACTTATATTTTTAATATATGTTTTTGTTTTATTTAAATAACCAATTAAAATGTTTAATATGTTCTGACATGCCGTCACTTGGGTAGGTATTATTATGTACTAGCAGCCGCCAGCGACTTCGTTCGCGTGGAGTTAGTTATGCTCCGCTCCTATTGGTCGCAGCGTGATGTTATATAGCCTAAAAGCCTTGTTGGATTAATGGGCTATCCAACGCAAAAAGAATTTTTCAAATCGGCCCAGTAGTTTCCGAGATTACGCGAACAAAAAGAGTACGAGAACGTAGAGCCGGATACAAAGTGCATCACACATACAGCTGTTACAACAAACCTATTTGATTCTATATTACATAACGTGTCGCCTTGAATATATGTACATACAGTTGTGAATGAACAAGTTACGCAACGTACACCAGTGTCTCTACGTATCTAGTAAAATAAGATTCCTCCTCCTCCTCAACTCGCATTACTGAGGGTCGTGATGTCCCTGGAATTGTGCTCGCTTTACAATAGTTCGCCACCTGTTACGATCCATGGTCGCGAGTATAGCATCATGCAGGCCGGTGTCCAGAGATGAACGAATTTGGTCAGGCCACCTTATTGGACTGCGACCTCTAGAACTTCGTCCATCCACCTTCCTAGGAACCATCAGATTTTCGAGGTTGGCTCCATCTTTTCAGGCAATATGGCCAAAATGTTCTAAAATTCTTTGAAGGCAGACAGAGAGAGTCTTATTCGAGAGCTAGGTGTCAAACCTAGCTCTCGAATTATTGGCTGATTTGTGCGGAATGCTGTCCAAGGAATTTGAAGCATCTTTATACAGCACCATATCTCGAAAGCATCAACGCGGTCTCGGTCGGTTTTATTGATTGTCCACGTCTCCGAACTATGAAGATTGAGAAGATGAGAGATCTGGTGAGTTTCATCTTAGATTAGATTCATTAGGACAATTAGACAATCCTTCAAACACAACAAAAGTGTTTCTCAGCGTAATTAATACAGTTTGTCTAGCAAAAACATTACTAGCCTATAATGATCCCACAGGGAACGAGAAGATTGTCTAACGGGTCTAAATATTTAGTTTTGGTTGGCTTTCTGTAATTAGTTAGCAGTGACTGAGTACCAGTTTTTACATGAGATTATATCAAAAGGTTCAAATGTGTTTTATATCATAAACTAGTGCTTGAACACAATCCTGCCTGATGGTAAACAGTGATGCAATCGTTGATGGTAAAGCGTTTTATTAAGAGCTTGTTCACCCTAAAATACTTAGTGAATGGAGACGGTAGTTGAGCGAGGTGATGCAATGTTAAACCCAACAACACGACCAACGATGCTGCGCCAGAGGGAGATTGATATGGAGATCCTCCATGACCAAACTCGCGACACAACAACATTTGGCGCATCGTACCGGCACACATCGCAACACAACTGTTCAGACCTGTCCTCCGTACGGCTTCACCAGACATCTAGTTAAAACCACATCTCGATGTCAAACGGATTGTCAATATTATAGATATTTTTGACAAAAAATATTCAGCAGCTTTTAATTAGCTTTTCCATCCCTTCTATTGCTAACTTTTTTCACCTAGTTATAAATTAAACATTATAAATAAAACATATTGTTTCGTAAGTATAAAATGCTTCTAACGAATATTGCATTAGTCTTGTTAGAAGTGGAGCAACTACCTCCTTCTTGATCATTAAGATAATTTGTTTGCAATCTAATTTAGTACCAACGAACGTTCCATTTGACTTTTATATCAATTTTGCTGAACCATACATCAAAGAGTTGAAAATATAAGTCTCGTGAACTTTTTGTTTGACATTTTACTTTATTTATATCCTATTCAGCACCCTAATTGCGAAACACACTCTTAATATCAATTGGAATGATTTTTGAAAATCAATTGCTAATCCATTGTTTATATTTTTAATATGCGTCTTCTCAACAACGCAAATAACACAATGAAAGTTGTTGAAATGTTAAAATAAAAGCCAATGCTACTGATAGGGCATCATAATCTCAGCGTTAAGCCCAGTCGCATCCGAAGCTTTTTCAGCTTTGAAGTCTCGGGTCCGCTTTACCTGTCTAACTGCTGATTTTGGCTAAACTTCGATATTTTCCGTGAAGCGACTGCCGTCTGTCCTTCACAACCCAGAGGCTATTCCAACTCGCTTGAGTTGGATATCGCCTCTGGGTTGTGAACCAACTCCAAGCATTGCATTTAAACCTATTGTTGGTCTTTTGAGGGTTCCAAATAACCCGTAATGATGCCATTAGATGTTGGTATGGCAACCGTGTACAACGGCTTAACGTGCTTTCCTAGGCACGACTCAGACCAGTGCATATATTCATATTCATGCATACAAATATTTGCACTGCGCGGGGATTGAACCCGAGCCTCCTTGCCTTGCCTTGTGTGCCGGGTACGATGCGCCAACAGTTGTTGTGTCGGGAGTTTGGTCGTGGAGGATCTCCAGATCAATCTCCCTCTGGCGCAGCATCGTTGGTCGTATTGTTGGGTTTAACATTGCATCACTTCGCTCAACTGCCGTCTTCCTACCTATTCACTCAGTTTTTTTTTTTTGAGTGTTTAGGCTTTTAATAATCTAGCGCGATTTCCACTCAACGATTGCATTACTGCTTACCATCAAGCGGGATTGCAGTCAAGCACTAGTTTATAATTATTCACAAAAAACATACACATTTATGAATTTATATGGCTTAACATATAGGACAGTTTTTATCCGGATATTCTCAAGGATCAAAACTTATGCGAATGAAACCGCAGGGCGGAGCTAGCTCTTCATAATACCTACTATTTGCATTTATCAATAACACTATCTAGTGTCAACCTCAGTTAGCTGTTGTTTGAACCTTTTATTGAATTCCCAGGCAACAATATGCGCAAGAGTCGCTCGTAAGACAACACGCAATGGTTAAGTAACTGAGACGCGAAGTAAATGCTGGGTTGCGACAACACATTACTTCTTTGACTCATCTGGTAAAAGTAGAATTGTTCTTAAGAACTGACCAGTTACATTGAACAGAATAGCATTTATAATATTCCTCAAGGAGCGCAATAGGGTGCTTACTATTTTTACTTACATCAATGACCTACCTACGACCATAGAAGGTCCATGCGTCCTATTCGCAGACGATATATCTATTCTAGTATCATGCAAAAACAATGAAAATATAGATGAAACTCTTAACTCCATACTTACTAAAACATGCAACTGGATGACCGATCATAATCTTGAAATAAACTACCCCAAAACGAAATTAATAACTTTCCACCCTTACCAAAAACGCCCTTAACATTAGATTTCACCTTCAACAACTCAAAATTAGAAACCGTTAATGAATTTACCTTACTCGACTAGTTATAGACACACATGTAAACTGAAACCACACATACAGAAAACTCACTCAAAAATTTCAAAATTCTCTTTACGCCCTCCGTGAAATAAAAAAGACTACCAATTTCGAAACAGCGCTCACCACCTACTATGCTTACGCTTATGCATGGCTTAGCTATGGTGTTACCTTTTTGGGGTAACAGTACAGATGTACAAACACTTTTCATCCTGCAAAAGAAACGATAAGAATCCTCGTAAACATAGAGCAAACAGACAGTTGCAAACCTTTCTTTCAGAAACATAATATTTTAACTCTTCCCTGTATTTACATTCTAGAATCATGCAAATTTGTCCGGAAACACCAAGAGCTATACTCTAAACGAGATGACAACCAGTCACGCTATCAACTCAGACGTCGTTCTAAATTAAACATGCCACGTTCACGCTTAAAATGCACGCGACAAGTCCCTACGTCATGTCTATTAAACTGTATAATAAACTACCCGCACAAATAAAAAAGAAGATAAAATAAATATATTTCTAAAAAAAACTTAAACAATTTCTTTTATATAAGTGCTACTACTCTGTCAGCGAATACCTCAATGATAAAAATATAAATACACAAACTAAACAGACATACACACATTCGCACACACACACACACACACACACACACTCACACACACACGCACGCACGCACGCACGCACGTACCTGTTAGCAAGCAACGTAGTAGAGTGTAAAAAGTGCTTCCTCTCCTAGCTTCACTTATGTTGTTGTGACCGACAGGGTCCATGAACTAATTTTAAGATAATTACCACCTAAGAATACTTGTGGAAAAAACAATAAAGTATTGAGTATTGAGTATAATCAGCGGCTGATATTTTCACTGATAAAAGCCTAGAGGCTGGTAGTTCATAGGCATCTTCTCTTCGATAAGGAGTGGGTCATGTCGAAGGTACCAATTGACCCAGTTGAGAAGGAGTGGGTCATAATACCACGCGGGCCCAGGCATTAACTTTTGTTTCGTCGATGTGTAAGTTTCTTCGCGAAGTTTCTTTCACCATTTTGAGAGCAGTGGTGATGAAATGATTGACTAAACATGCCATTTTGAAGTTTCTTCAACCATTTTATGAAGTGTTTAATGCGATTTTTAGTACTTATTACTTCCATGGTCTATCGTCTATGACCCTGGCTTTGACATCAAATCAACTTTGTATAAAGTTTGGCAGTTTTACATGTTAGAGTACGAGTTTGGTGATATTATTCTTTTTCATGGTATTTTTGTTTTTTATTATTATTTTATGGTATTTAGTTATAATGCATGTTTTGTTTGTGCAATAAAAATATTTCTTTCTTTTTCTATTTTGTCGGAGTATTCCTGGCCTTGTAAGTCTAGACTTACAAGGCACAGATTACGAGTTAGATCGTGATAGAATCTGCTGTGTAGATAAAGTAACGCACCCGCTTTACTTTATCTGCACAGCAAATTTAACCAATAATTCATCATCTTTGCTCTTAAAAACGTTAAAGGAAACTGGCCTAGAGCCGAAAATTCAAAGATGAGTGGCATCTACTAAGCCACACTGGCCCGCGAACCAGTTCTCGTCTTAGAGAGGTTTTCTATGTCCCAGAATCGAACGCTGATAACGCTACTGGGAAAACCAATCTGTCTAGAACACCTAACTGGCGCAATCTTCCCCGCTTTGCCTAATCTGACCTCCACAACTAATGACAATGATGTCTTCATCATTCAAGATTCAAACCGAAATATTAGTCAACAGAAATACCTTTCATACCAGTTCTTATCCTAAGAGTCAGTGGCTAGTTCCGGCAATGACGCGCCATGCGTTGGCGACCAGTGGGCGTGGCCTTGACTGCGCGCGCACAGTAGCGCTTGTCATATCATTCCACTTCACTTGATGCACCTTAGAAGGACAGGTGAGGTGAGGCAATGAGTGGTCTCAATCATCATCATCACCATCTCAGCGTTAATCCCAGTCGAATCCAAAGCATTTTCAGCTTTAGAGTCTGGGGTCCGCTGCAGTCTAACGCTGATTTTGGCTAAACTTCGATATTTTCATGAAGCAACTGCCCTTTGACCTCCACAACCCGAAGGCGATATTGAAGCATTGCAGTTAAGCCAACTTGTTGACTTTTGAGGGCTCCAGCAACCGTATCGACTGCTATTAGATGTTCGTATGGCAACCGGGTCCAACGGCTTAGCGTGCTTTCCGAGGCACGACAAGACCAGTGAAAATATTCATTCATGCATACAAATATATGTAAGCACCATGCGCGGATCGAGTCGCGCCTCCTTGCGCAGCGGCCGCGATCGCTACCGCTACGCCACGAAGGCTGTCATGACTATAATAAATTATACCACGTTTAAGGCAAATATAGACTTGGGCTATTGGACACGCATGAGTGGTCTCTACTAGCTACCACTTATGTGGCTACAAATCGTGCTAAAATCATAACTCAAGTAGCTTTGCCAAAGACGCTCTGCAGGATATCTATCACCCCGCACTGGGCATTTGGGATTACGGCTCACTTCCTCACAGATATGAGGTTTGTATCCCAGCAGAGGGAACAATAGGCTTATTATGATGAGATATCATTTTTTTTATAAATTACAAACTAGCGCTTGACTGCAATCCCGCCTGATGGTAAGCAGTGATGCAATCGTTGATGGTAAGGCTCGCTAGTTTATTAAACCTACTCACTCAAAGGAACTGAGCAAATAGGAAGGAAGACGGCAGTTGAGTGCGGTGATGCAATGTTAAACCCAACAACACGACCAACGATGTTTGCCAGAGGGAGATTGATCTGAGGCCCCCCACAATCAAACTCCCGACACAACAACATTTCGCGCATCGTACCCGGCACGTACATCGCAACACAACTGCTCAGACCGTCCTCCGTATGGCTTCACCAGACATCATGCCGGAACACGACGAATCGCTAGGCGGCATGACTTGTCTGGTGGTGGTAACTTATGCCGGCGGCCGATGTTGTGGCCTCCCACCGAGAAAGTAAATCAAATGACTTCTCCCGCTCTGGGCGGAGCGGAAGGGCGTGTCAAGTTTTTCTGAATAAATCCCTCCAGTGTTTCTTCACTTGCCTCTGCGCCAGCCACAGCTTCTCGTTCAACCAACCTGCAGCCATGGATGACGTGGTTTGTAGACCCCGTCATGAAGTGCTGTTTATTTTGTTAAGATGGGAAATCATCAAATGATCTCTCCTGCTCTGGGCGGAGCGGCAGGGCGTGTCAGACTTTACTGACTAAAACCCAACGTGTTCTTATTTAACCAACCCGCAACCCTGACCCAAGAGGCATCGGTCTGTGGACCCTGTCGCGATGTGCTGACATCTCTTTTAGGCGCGCGTGGAACACGACGCGCCGTCGACTCGCCTGGTCTCTACCGAGCGGCGAGCTGCCCACTGCTCACCGCCCGCAGGCCCGCGCCTTCGGTGGCTGGGAGTTTGGTGTCATCTCCCGAACAGGATGTCTCCTGTGGCGGCTAATGGCGGAGGGCGCTGTGATTCCTGTTGCCTCACGCGCTCCGCCTCCTCCTTTGCCAGAATCACTGCTCCGCAGAAGGAGGTGCGGCCTGCCATGCACTTCTCGCTCCGGACCATGGCTTGGACCAGGGTCGGACGCGAGAGATCGCCGCCGATCGCCGACACGAGGACACGGCGGTGCCCTACCCAAGCCTGGCAGACCTCCACCGTATGACGATGTGCTGACATCTCTTTGAGGCTGAAATTTGACACATTGTACTAAGCCGTCTTAATGTAGTAGCGACTGCTATCTCAATAATGTTGTAACATAACCATACTTTAAAAACAAAAACATGTGAACGTCAATAGTCAATAATGTTGTAATCACAAGATGAGCCATGTGGGTGGGTTGCACAACGAGAAATCTATACTAATACTAGTTTCCGCCCGCGGCTTCGCCCGCGTGGAGTTCGGTTATATCGCGCTTTTAGATTTCCCTCGGGAACATCAAACTTTTCCGGGATAAAAGGTAGCCTATGTTCTTCTCAGGGTCTAAAGATTGTCTGTGCCAAATTTCATCAAAATCGGTTGAGAGGTTTAAGCGGGAAAGCGTAACAGACAGACAGACAGACAGTTATTTTCGCATTTATAATATTAGTATGGATTTCTTGTTTTAACCGAATGCATCAACGGGTGAGACTTTTTTTAAAGATGTACGGTGTATGGTACCAGGGTAGCACAAAAGTGTAGGAGAAGTCGAAACAATGAAGCTCATTAATCATTATTATTCTAATATTAGATGGATGAAGTTTTATTTTGCCTACTTTGAGGAGGTGCAAGGTACCAGGGTAGCACAAAAATGTAGGAGAAGCAGAAACAATGAAGTTCATTCATTAATGATAAACGCACAGGATATTGTAATCGTTTGAACTCAAATGGCATATCAATTGGGATCATAGGGATACTCCGTAACTTCTCCTTTTGATATACCAGTTGAAATCGTAGATTCAATTAAATTTCATGCAATAAGTTTTTCACTGTCAATCTGGTGCCATTACATAGTTTTGTTTGTTTAAAAAAATGCAAAGAAATTATCATTGAATTTTATATATATAGAAGATGAGATGATGATCCACCGTTCATTGAATTCATTTGTGAAAACGTGATAAATGAAGAACCGCTCGGCGGATTTTTCAAACTTCACACAAACCATCTACTAATTAGTCACAACAAAGCCTAAAAATTTGGTTTGGATGGGTGAGTCCGTTCCTGAGTTATAAAATTACAAAGAAAGTGGCAGCTGACCCGGCGAACTTTGTTCCGCCTTGAAGGCAATATCACATGATCCAATTTTTTACTTTTTAAATGGGGTAACACAAAGTGTAGGAGAAGTCGAAACAATGAAGCTCATCATTTCGGTTGAGCGTAATCACCACGCTTGTCAATGCGGGTTGGCGATTTCAGACGTAAATTCCACGTTTCCTGATGTTTTCTTCACCTTGCATAAATGCATCTAGCTCTGAGAAGAAACGCCGGAACAAACTCAGAGGTCATTGATGGGACATTATGATATTACTGGCCAAAAGGAAACTAAAATAAAAGTTTTATCAATAAAGTTCCGCCTTAAAGGCAATATGGCATGGCCTTATTTACTACTTTTTAAATTAGGATAATCTATATATATTAAAGAAAGTCGAGTTAATTACACTATTTATAACTCAAGAACGCCTGAACCCATTTGGCTGAAAATTGGTAGGAGGTAGCTAAGGACTGGGAGAAGGACATAGGATATCCTTTTTACCCCGTTCCTGTCGTTCCTGTGTGAATGAATGAACTTCATTGTTTCGCCTTCTCCTACACTTTGTGCGACCCCTGGTACCTTGCAACTCCTCAAAGTAGGCAAAATAACTTCATCGATGTAATATTAGATAGATAGATAATAATGATGAATGAGCTTCATTGTTTTGACTTCTACACTTTTATGCGACCCTGGTACCTTGCAACTCTTCAAAGTAGGCAAAAGTAATATTAGATTAATAATGATGAATGAGCTTCATTGTTTCGACTTCTACACTTTTGTGCGACCCTGGTGCCTTGCAACTCCTCAAAGTAGGCAAAATAGAACTTCATCCATGTAATATTTATTAGATTAAATGAATGGAGCTTCATTGTTTCGACTTCTACACTTTTGTGCGACCCTGGTACCTTGCAACTACTCAAAGTAGGCAAAATGAAACTTTATTCATGTAATATTAGATTAATAATGATGATGAATGAGGCTTCATTGTTTCGACTTCTCCTACACTTTTCTGCGACCCTGGTACCTTGCAACTCCGAACTTTATTGTTTCGACTTCTCCTACACTTTTGTGCTACCGTGGTTAACAGATTAACAACTGAAGTTAGCTAAAATTGAGTTTCGAAGCCGACCACTATTTATGTACTATATGTATTTTGAGACTATGCAATTTTGTCGCGTTCGCGATTCACTTTCACTTTTATTGAGTTTCAGAACGCGATATTAGATCCTCTAACGCGCACGCGAATTTGAACTTTATGCAGCGGTAATAAATTACAAATTGACTCTCCATTTTATTTAGAAAACGTTTGTATGGGAAATAGAAAAATGCTGTTTTGAGGATTTTCAAGCAGTTATTTGAATTTTTCACCTTTTAAACCTTCCCTAGACCTCCACGAATAATTCAAGACCAAGATAAGATAAATCCGTTCAGCCGTTCTCGAGTTTTAGCGAGACTAACGAACAGAAATTAATTTTTATATATATAGATATAAAGCTGAAAGTTTGTTTTGAACGCGTTAATCTCAGGAACTACGGGTCCGATTTGAAAACTTTTTTTGCGTTGGATAGCCCATTCCAGGAAGGCTTTTGGCTATCTCAATATGGCGCTGCGACTAATAGGAGCGAAGATAACCAAACCACGCGAACGAAGTCTTGGCGGCCGCTAGTCATACAATATCCCGCGTAAAAGTCTAAGAGTTTGTTTGTATGTTTGTTTGTTTGAACGCGCTAATCTCAGGAACTACTGGTCCGATTTGAAAAATTCTTTTTTGCGTTTGATGGCCCATTAATCCAGGAAGGCTTTAGGCTGTATAGCATCACGCTGCGACCAACAGGAGCGGAGCATAATTAACTCCGCAGAACTATGTCGCTGGCTAGTGTAGCTTTAAAATAATATATTCAGGTCGTCTAAACACCGAACATAAATTTATTATGTAAAATGGTAAAATGTTTAAACTGTTGTGATCCCCGTCGATATCTGGCTACATAATCAGCAGTAATCGGAATAGGTAGAGTGAATTGGGGTCATTGATCGGTTTATTTTTCACAGTAAATAATGGATAAGTCTAGTTTTGTTACCTTCCTTTAAATGAATTGAGTAGTAATATTGTCACTACCAACATTAACAATATTTACTGGATCTGGAATTACATTCGGGAAAATGCCTTATCCACGTTACTTTTCTGTGAAAATTTATAATACAAGTACCAAATCACTCTACCTATTCCGATCACTGATAATCAGCCAATAATATTCCCACTCTGGGACACAGGCCTCCCCTCGGTGAGAGGGATATCTACCACGGATCCACATGTCACATGTCTTAAAGTTTTGGCTTGAGTTTGATGTTTTCCATGTGACATAATTTAGACAGTAAAGCGCCTGATCGTAGAACCGACCAGGGCAGGTTCTCACGTACCGGAAGAGAGGTTCTGGAGTGGCTCCGCGTACCGGAAGACGCAGCGTAGGGAAGCTCCTATACAAGGTGGACCGATGACCTGGTTCGCGGGAATTGATGGATGCGAGCAGCACAAGACCGGTCGGCAAAAAGAATTTTGTCCAGCAGTCGGACGTCTTTCAGCTGAAAGTTGGATGATGATGAAAGCACCTGATGGGACCCCGACCAACAACCAACAACAAAGTTGCAGCCGATATAGGGTATGTAACGTGGCCGGCCAGCGACTTACTCTGCCGAAGAGGGTTAATTTATGAGTTTGCTATCTTTTTCGCAGACTTTAATAAATAAGGAAGCCAAAGATCAACCCAAGATTTTATCTCGGTACTAAACAACATGATAATTTTAATGACAGATTTGTTGAAATGAATGAAGTTTTTGATTTATTTTAGAATACCAAAATATGTCACACAACTTGTAACGTCTGTATTTTTAAACTGCATTAACTTAGAATTTTTTATTCAGAGAATCTATATATATAAAAATTAATTTCTGTTCGTTAGTCTCGCTAAAACTCGAGAACGGCTGAACGGATTTATCTTATCTTGGTCTTGAATTATTCGTGGAGGTCTAGGGAAGGTTTAAAAGGTGAAAAATTCAAATAACTTGGAAAATCCTCAAACAGCATTTTTCTATTTCCCATACAAACGTTTTCTAAATAAAATTGGAGAGTCAATTTGTAATTTATTACCGCTGCATAAAGTTCAAATTCGCGTGCGCGTTAGAGGATCTAATATCGCGTTCTGAAACTCAATAAAGTGAAAGTGAATCGCGAACGCGACAAAATTGCATAGTCTCAAAATACATATAGTACATAAATAGTGGTCGGCTTCGAAACTCAATTTTAGCTAACTTCAGTTGTTAATCTGTTAACCACGGTAGCACAAAGTGTAGGAGAAGTCGAAACAATAAAGCTCGGAGTTGCAAGGTACCAGGGTCGCAGAAAAGTGTAGGAGAAGTCGAAACAATGAAGCCTCATTCATCATCATTATTAATCTAATATTACATGAATAAAGTTTCATTTTGCCTACTTTGAGTAGTTGCAAGGTACCAGGTCGCACAAAAGTGTAGAAGTCGAAACAATGAAGCTCCATTCATTTAATCTAATAAATATTACATGGATGAAGTTCTATTTTGCCTACTTTGAGGAGTTGCAAGGCACCAGGGTCGCACAAAAGTGTAGAAGTCGAAACAATGAAGCTCATTCATCATTATTAATCTAATATTACTTTTGCCTACTTTGAAGAGTTGCAAGGTACCAGGGTCGCATAAAAGTGTAGAAGTCAAAACAATGAAGCTCATTCATCATTATTATCTATCTATCTAATATTACATCGATGAAGTTATTTTGCCTACTTTGAGGAGTTGCAAGGTACCAGGGTCGCACAAAAGTGTAGGAGAAGGCGAAACAATGAAGTTCATTCATTCACACAGGAACGACAGGAACGGGTAAAAAGGATATCCTATGTCCTTCTCCCAGTCCTTAGCTACCTCCTACCAATTTTCAGCCAAATGGGTTCAGGCGTTCTTGAGTTATAAATAGTGTAATTAACTCGACTTTCTTTAATATATATAGATTATCCTAATTTAAAAAGTAGTAAATAAGGCCATGCCATATTGCCTTTAAGGCGGAACTTTATTGATAAAACTTTTATTTTAGTTTCCTTTTGGCCAGTAATATCATAATGTCCCATCAATGACCTCTGAGTTTGTTCCGGCGTTTCTTCTCAGAGCTAGATGCATTTATGCAAGGTGAAGAAAACATCAGGAAACGTGGAATTTACGTCTGAAATCGCCAACCCGCATTGAGCGTGGTGATTACGCTCAACCGAAATGATGAGCTTCATTGTTTCGACTTCTCCTACACTTTGTGTTACCCCATTTAAAAAGTAAAAAATTGGATCATGTGATATTGCCTTCAAGGCGGAACAAAGTTCGCCGGGTCAGCTGCCACTTTCTTTGTAATTTTATAACTCAGGAACGGACTCACCTATCCAAACCAAATTTTTAGGCTTTGTTGTGACTAATTAGTAGATGGTTTGTGTGAAGTTTGAATAAAATCCGCCGAGCGGTTCTTCATTTATCACGTTTTCACAAATGAATTCAATGACGGTGGATCATCATCTCATCTTCTATATATATAAAATTCAATGATAATTTCTTTTTTTTAAACAAACAAAACTATGTAATGGCACCAGATTGACAGTGAAAAACTTATTGCGAAATTTAATTGAATCTACGATTTCAACTGGTATATCAAAAAGGAGAAGTTTGTATGTTACGGAGTATCCCTATGATCCCAATTGATATGCCATTTGAGTTCAAACGATTACAATATCCTGTGCGTTTATCATTAATGAATGAACTTCATTGTTTCTGCTTCTCCTACATTTTTGTGCTACCCTGGTACCTTGCACCTCCTCAAAGTAGGCAAAATAAAACTTCATCCATCTAATATTAGAATAATAATGATTAATGAGCTTCATTGTTTCGACTTCTCCTACACTTTTGTGCTACCCTGGTACCATACACCGTACATCTTTAAAAAAAAAGTCTCACCGTTGATGCATTCGGTTAAAACAAGAAATCCATACTAATATTATAAATGCGAAAATAACTGTCTGTCTGTCTGTCTGTTACGCTTTCCCGCTTAAACCTCTCAACCGATTTTGATGAAATTTGGCACAGACAATCTTTAGACCCTGAGAAAGAACATAGGCTACCTTTTATCCCGGAAAAGTTTGATGTTCCCGAGGGAAATCTAAAAGCGCGATATAACCGAACTCCACGCGGGCGAAGCCGCGGGCGGAAAGCTCAGTCCTAAATAAATTTCTAAGTCAACGCAATTTAAAACTACGGCCGCAGGAGCTAGAAGTCTATTTCATATTAATTTCTTGATACCTATCTCCACGCGGTCTTGAAAACGTTCCATCATCGAACCATATCCACCCTTATGTTGTTGACACCACTACGATCGGACGAAGCGTTTCTCCCTCGTCTTTTATGCCGCGTACATTGAGAGACTGGAACAAGTTGCCTGCGGCGGTGTTTCCGTCGGACTACAATTTAAGTATCTTCAAGGCTAGATTGAATAGATCTTAATAAACTGGTGCGCTTTACCATCAAAGATTGCATCACTGCTTACCATCAGGCAGGATCATAGTCAAGCACTAGTTTATAATGTTAAAAAAGAACAATAAACAAAGTAAGCCTGAAAGGGTTTAGTCTTTTCTTTAGGAGTTACGGAACCCCAATAGAAAACGTTTACACAGTGAGAATAGGGATGTCTCCCAAGGTATGAAAATCAAAAAAAATAATTACTGTCTTATAGATACCTAATAAAAAAATTAAGATTTACGTATTTTTTATTTTGTCGAAATTACCAAAAACTACTGAGATATAGCCTAAGTGAGGGATTACGTCACGCCGTGGTATATTTTGTGCCACGGCGTGACGTCATGCGACATTTCAAATCAATATATATTCCTAAGTATTTGAATGAAATAAAAAATAAGTGTTCCATATTTTTTTATAAATCTAAACATTAAATTAATTTTTAGGATACAACCCTATTCTTTGATATATACGCCTATTTTAGGGTGGTCAAAAAAGATTCTAGAGTGGGTATTGCAACCCTCGCTACGCCCACGGCCAGAATGACTAAATACCAAACACAGAATGATTTATAAGAATCCCTTTTTAGTATTAGTCATTTACGGTTTTCCGGTTGTTTCTTAATAATAATTGATTTGAAAACGCCATAAAAATTAGTGCTATTGACTCTAATATTTATTATGACACCCAAAAATGTAAACCGTCCGTGCTTTTAATTATCCCTGGTTAGTTTTTGATTGAGAATTGATCCTTTATATGGTACCTAACCATTTTAAAAGTTTCATGAATCATGAATTGACGAGTTTGAAGAGTTTGTCGACCACTTGAATGACTTTATAGTTGAATTTTTCGCTTATTTTTTCTCAGACTATCTTGGAGTATTTGAATCAGTTTGGACGTTATAAATTGTTAATATGTTTTGAAAAGTCTTAAGAGGGAACTCTAGTTGTGCTTTCTCCATATAAACGTATTCCGCCGTTTTCTTCGTGGATAATGCTTTTAGCACATTTTTTTTTACAATTTTACACCGTTATTATACGTGCCCCTATTATTTTATTTTTTTCGAGTCTTAATTAATAAAAGAAATACAACACTTCAAAATCCCGAAAAATAACCTATTTTTATCGTGATGTTCAGATGACTTAGACAAACGTGATAAGTTTATGACAAAAAAGAAAATAATGAAAGCATAGGTATACTTTTCCTCTAAATTTTGATATAAAGAAGCGGAATACGAAACGTCTTTTGGACAACGTTTTTGTAGGTAAAATCAGCTTGAGCTGCAACTGTCCTTTTCGCACTTTACCGGGAGAGGTTGGAAGCAGCGCAACGGCAATAGTTTCATCAAATACCTATTTTCCAAATTCCTCGGCTTTAAAGTTCCCTCTTAAAACCTTGATCAGATCACTTAGCAGTCCCGAATCTCAATCCTGTATCTTTGGTAGTCTGACAACAATTCTTAATAATGGGTATCATATAAATATTTTCCCGGAACTGATGGGCAGTTGCTCCATTGCAAATACTGGTATTAAATATGGAAACTGAACCCAACAAAAAGGCTATAATAGAAATGATTAGTATTCGAATCTCTAATTAATCTAGAGTGACAATTGGCAGGTAGGATAACGCTGAAGCCTATCCTCTTACTTTATAAGATTACTACGAAAGAAGGGGATAATCCTTAGCTTTTCTGGGCACTCTAAGTTTTACCGGACTTAAATTTCGGGAGCGTTTATAGGGGCGTTTATAATCAAGGAGTGAAATTGTAGAAAAAAAAATCACTGCTCTTAAAGTGCACGAAGAAAATAGCGCAATACGTTTGTATGGAGAAAACGCAACTAGAGTCCCCTCTTAATGTTTTTTTCGAAACATAAAATTTCAAATTGGTACGTAAATTTGTCAACCATTCACTGATTAACCACGGAAAGCGTATGTTTACCAGATCCGGAAGCGTATGCTTAGCCGCAAGTATCTCTAGAAATATATCATCATCATCAGCCTCTACCCCTCCACTGCTGGACATAGGCTTCTTCCATGGCACGCCAACAAGCTCGATCCTGAGCAGTTCTCCGCCAGCCACTACCAGCCACCTATTTGATGTCGTCGCTCCATCTCCCCCAAGGGCCTCCTACGCTACGTTTGCCGAGACGCGGTCTCCACTCGAGGACTTGTTTACCCTAACGGTTGTCGGTTCTAGAAATATATATATTTACTTAATTGACTACCTACTGCATACATGTAATTGTTTATAGAAAAACTACACATTGAAGAACTTGATAGTCTGATGTAACATCTACCTATCGCAGAGCCTAATACAGCAACGTATCAATAATAATAATAATTAAAAGGCCACTACCAGTAAATAAGGTACTTAACACAGCGTCACCATGTCCCCTCTAATGGTAACGTGGGCAGCAGAGACCTCCTACGTACCATTTAGCATAAAAACAAGCAACCTTGACGCAATCTTTTGCTACACTTCACTTTATATTTTGTGATATTTTATATAACTTTGTATGTCAGCGTAGTTTTGAAATTGAGGTCCTTGCAAGGCTTCGTCTGGGGATATGATTTATTATAAATGAATGAAATGCACCGATCCCAGCGTAGTTAAACAGTCTCAATTAATCGAATGTACACCAGGATTCGCACTAGCCTCTTTAGCTTCTTGTTTCATAGTGCTACAGGAGCCATTGCATATCAACATCAGCGGCGCGGAATTTGTAGGGAAAACGTGTCCTTGCAAAGAGTCATATTTGATAACAAATAATAAGTAACACCAGCCTCTTAAGTATGAGTGCGCGGGTTCGATTCCAGGTCAGGCAAGTACCAATGTAACTTTTCTAAAGTTATATGTACTTTCTAAGTATATCTTGGACATCACTGACTGAAGGGGAAGAAAAACATCTTAAGGAAACCTGTACTTTAAGTCTGAAATCGCCAACCCGCATTGAGCAAGCGTGGTGATTAGGTACGCTCCATCCTTCTCTGTATGAGAGGAGACCTATGCCCAGCAGTGGGACGATAAAAAGGTTGATAATGATGATGAGGTCGTGGGTTAGAATACAAGCTGGTGCTTTACTTTATCTCAATAATTTCATCATCTCTGCTCAGTGAGAGGAGACCTGTGCCCAGCAGTGGGACGATAAAAAGGTTCATGATGAAGTAAGCATTGGAATAGTGAATCGTTGACTAGGTATGATTGAAAATTTCGTCCGAAGATAATAGATATGCCTGTAATTGATTTATAATAGATAATTAGCCTATAACGTTCGCACTGTTGGGATATAGCCCATTTTGGATGTAGGACTGAGCTGTAATTCACCACGCGGGCACTTGCGGGTTGGTAGATGTCACAAGCTTTCGAATTTTTGATTTTGTGGCGTTCCGGTTACCGCATGATGTTTTCCTTCGCCGTTTTAAGAGCAGTAGTGATATCTATACGGTATAGATATAGACTATACCTACTTAATATATAAAGCTGAAGAGTTTGTTTGAACGCGCTAATCTCAGGAGCTACTGGTCCGATTTGAAAAAATCTTTTTGAGTTGTATAGCTCATTAATACAGGAAAGCTTTCGGCTATATAATATCACGCTGCGACCAATAGGAAATCGACTCTTTTTAGGTTAAAATAAAATGTTCAAATAACTAACTCGACGCGAACGATGTCGCGGGCGGGGCCGCTAGTTATTTAAATTTACAAAATTAAGCGTCTGTCTGTGATCGAATCCATCCAATCATTGGCACAGTCTAATTCTGATGATATACCTTCAAACCATATGTATGAGGAGATCCGCAGAAGAACCGAAGTCACCGACATAGCTCTTCGAGTCGCTAAACTTAAGTGGCAGCGGGCAGGGCACAATGCTCGTTGAACCGATTGGCCGATAGGCCAGTAAGTTCTGGAGTGGTACAAGTTTCTTCTAGACGTTCTGGTGGCACGAAGAACAGGGTATGAAAGTTCCCCCATCCTCCATAGAAAAGGGAGGATCCTCTGACCAGACGGGTTATGTCTGGCGGGCACTTGCCCAACGGTTGAAGTTGGGAAATTGTATGTATGCTAATTGCACGGTAAACTCTGCTTGCGAGATGTAGAATTCGTGTGACGTCACTATGACGAGTTGTTTATTTGTGGCGTTTATAGGTACCGCTACAACATTTTGCACAAAATCTTTAACATCCCACAAAACCCAGTTTGATGCTCTTTTATGTTCTGTTATTTACATGGTGTACATAATAAAGAGTACAATACATACATAATCAGACTATATTGTTCCGACTGTTGGGATCCAGGTCTCCTCTCGATAAGACGGAGTAGGCCGTAATCTATAACGCTGGCCCAGTGCGGGTTTCTATAATAAAGAGTATTCTATTCTTCTAAAATTGTTTGCGTATTGGGATACATGTAAGAATCGTACCAGGTGGTCGTGGATCGTTCTGTAGTGTCCTTATGGAAAAAAGGTATATGTTTATATGAGTATTTCCTTACACCACAAAATTACAATTCTCGTAACTTTAATATCGTTCAAAATCTTTTCAGTCTTATTTCAACAACTAATAACTGTCAGAAATTTAACAAAATATTGGGAAATTATAATTTTTATTATCAAATGGAGGCATTTCAAAATAAATTATTATTTGAATTAATAATTAATTAATATTAACATATTAATTAATAATTATTATTAATTAATAATTATTATTTAATAATTAATAATTCTGTAAATGCATCGGTCGTTAAATGCATCGGTCGTAAATCATCATATTGCGATATAAACCGTAAAAAAACTTCAATTTCGTGGACTTCCTATTTTCACCTTTTCTTCTTAACTGTACGCCATTCATGTACAGTCGTTAATAGCCTTTTTTATCTATTTTGTAGGACACCTACGGATTGTGTTACGTATATTTTATATCCCTCAATAATCTTCACACATTACAATCCTATTACGCAGGAAGGTAAAGTCACCTAGCTGGCTCTTTTATGTACTCTGTCTTCTGCGTGGGTGCTGTCCGTGTTTGCCTTCATAGCGGTGTTAAATAGTTATGTATCTATGTTTGAGAATCATATTAGTATACGCTCGAGCAAGTCAACATTAAATTTCATTCGTTAGAGGTTCCAATTGGGATTACGTTTAATAAAACTTAAAATAAGTTAGAATTAAGTCTAACAGTTTATTTTAAGCTTTATTGGAATAACTGGGAGTTGTACACTAAGCAGACCGCTGCCCAAGGTGGCGCGGGTTCGATCCCCGCACAGTGCAATTATTTGTATGCATGAATATGAATATTTGCACTGGTCTGGTCGTGCCTCGGAAAGCACGTTAAGCCGTTGGTCCCGGTTGCCATACGAACATCTAGTGGCAGTCGTTACGGGTTGTTGGAGCCCTCAAAAGTCCAACAACTGGTCTAACTGCAATGCTTCGATGTCGCCTTCGGGTTGTGGAGGTCAGACGGCAGTCACTTCACGGAAAATATCGAAGTTTAGCCATATCAGCAGTTGGACTGGTAAAGCGGACCCCAGACTCCAAAGCTGAAAAGGCTTCGGATGCGAATGGGATTAACGCTGGGATGATGATGATTAGGTAATACAGCTTTAACAAAAACGTCACAATGTTTTAATTAATGGCAGGTGTTAACGTTAATAGTGGTCCCGATTCCCATTTCACTAACTTAACTAAATTTAAGTTAACTGCATCTTTTTCTTTCCATTTCGTTATGAAAAGGACAGAAGATAACATTTTAGTTTAATCCTGTCAAATTAGATGTTCCATAGACATTTTTTTTTTGGTTCAATTCTTTCCGTTCTTCTGAACGGAAAAGGCAAAGGCATAGTACGCCATACAGCCTAGTCTTCAGTCTACCTATATATTCTTGAGTAAACTTCTATCCTAACTTATCCTAATTAATCCTAACTTATCCTAGCATAACTTAACCTAAACTAACTCCTTTCGTTTTACGCGTTTGGACGATAAGGAGCGGTTTAGCGTAAAGACATGATGAGGCCACTATGCTACAATATTTCACTGTTCTTTTTGAATTATTCACTGAATGCCCTTTTTACTACATAAATCACGCGTTTTTATTTAGTAAACGACACTATAAATAATTTTAAAAGTCCAATGAAAAATGAGCGTGACACTCATCTTGACATTCCCGCCAAACCCCGTTTCATTGCTCTGTGTTTACGTCAAATGGTTTTTTATTTATAACTTGCCATTTAAAAAACCTAACGGAGAATATTTAAGTGGCAACATTCGGTCTGTAAACTAAGAATCTAAATAAATGAATGTCGCCATATTGCGAAATTCATATATGCGCGAATAATCTTGATTTTCTTAAAAAGGCGGGACCCGTTTTCTCAATCACCTTGCCGACTTCGGACACAGACTATTAATTCCGTTTAATATATTACTCAACTTCATAAGTCCGCCATTTATAGAGGTGAATACTTATTGAATTGTCTATGGGTAGATAAAAGTCTATGTTCTTGGAATCAGTGTTTAGTTGCCAATGGACTTGTGAATGTGATCACCTGACAATCTATGTAATATTGTCTTCAGTTATTTAGTTAGTCAATTATAATTGTAGGAAGATCTCATGGTGCGTGGCGTATCAGTAAAGGGTGTATCGGACATCGACGCACAAACGAGTACCATGGATCCAGTACATGATTCTGAACCCCCTAGTGGTGGAAATTTTCGTTGGTTTTTTCCTGATTTAAAAAAAAAAAGTATGCAGTTTATTCACTTTAGACGGTTCATAATTGCTATACTTTTATAACCCAATAACATTTTAAAGTAAAAATTTATTTATTTATTACACAAAAAGCGCAATGTAAACAAAACTCGAAAACTATCCTATCAGCTGATTTAATAGAGTTCACATCAGGGACTGACGTCATACCTACAAACCCGCACGGCAGCACGCTTGCAACGTTCAAAGGCCGAGCCAACACGTTTTTATACACAGTTATTTCTGTAACCGCCCATTAACAACATAAATGACTATCATAATTTTATTAGTGGCATGTGGTCTAGCCTTTTCGTGAAGTTTGCTTTACGATGTCAGATACATCTGCTGGACACAGGTCTCCTCTCATACAAAGAAGGATTGAGCGTAATCACCACGCTTGCACAATCCGGGTTGGCGATTTCAGGAAGGTGTCAGGTGACCTAGTGGTTAAAACACCAGCCTCTCAAGTATGAGTGTGCGGGTTCGATTCCAGGTCAGGCAAGTACCAATGTAACCTTTCTAAGTTATATGTATGTACTTCTAAGTATATCTTGGACACCAATGACTGATTAAAAGGTGAATTAAAAACGCATCGAGTGCACATATCAATCGATCAGGATAAACTACTCTTACCGCGGTTTCACCGAAGATGGGTAGCCATCTTTACGCACTGAGACCCAGTTTAACTCGGAAGCATGTTGTTGCTTCTGGACAACTTTGAAACCCAGTACGTCGTCAGATACCCGAAAGTATATCGTAATAATCAGTAATTGGGTTGTGCAGCATGGACAGTTGCTCTGTCTAAAATATTAGAATAAATATTAAATATTATCTAATATGGTTAGACTGAAAGCTGCCCTAACACAATAATAGCAGTAACATCCAATAACACGTCATTATCATCTCAGCCGTATGAGTCCTCTGCTGGACATAGGCTTCCCCCAAGGATTACCAAAAAGAACGATTGAGCGCGGCCTGTATCCAGCGCTTCCCTGCGATTTTGGTCAGATTATCAGACTACCTAGTCGATGGGGGTCCGAAGGTGCACTTGCCGGTACGTGGTCGCGATTAAAGAGCCTTTTGCCCCATCGGCCATCGGCTCTACGAGCTATGTGCCCCACCCACTGCCACTTCAGAGAGCTAATCCGCTGGGCTATGTCGGCGACTTTAGATCTTATACATCATTATCATCATCTCAGCCACATGAAGCCCCATCGGCCATCGGCTCTATGAGCTATGTGCCGCGCCCAGTGCCACTTCAGAGAGCTAATCCGCTGGGCTATGTCGGCGACTTTAGTTCTTCTACGAATCCCCTCATTCCTGATTTGATCACGTAGAGAAACACCTAGCATAGCCAATAACACGTAATCTGTCGAAATATTAACATTCAGAACATAATTACTCCACAGTAAATGTCAGATGCCCCTGACGGTCTCCGTTTGGTGTCACAAGGGCGCGCGAGGGCGACATCTGTTGTGAAACACGACCCACCCACATTCGCGAATGATCTTCAGTCTTCGCCAATATTTAGATTGCAGTGGATTAGTCATTCACGAAACTGTATATTGTCGTGGTGGCCTAGTGGTTAAAAGACCAGCCTCTCAATAGGGCATTTGACTAAAAAAAACTAATTAGTCCCTCAGTCAGATTTCCAAAAAATACTAGACACGTATTTTATCTTTTTTCATATTAACCAAAAATGAAGACGACACAGTGCGTTTAAAACTCGTATGACGTCACTGCACGCTACACTTTTTAGCGAGCAGCGATGTCACCAGCCACCATTCCTGATCTTTGATGCTTTTTATATCTGTCAATTTTTATTGATTTGATAAAACAAAATATACGTATCCAATATTTTTCTACAATCTGAATGACGGACTAAATATAATCAATTTTATTTTACCCAGGAAACATCCCTATTATGAGTGTGCGGGTTCGATTTCAGGTCATGCAAGTACCAGTGTATCTTTTCTGAATTATATGTAGTTTCTAAGTATCTTTTGGACACCAGTGACTGATTACAAGATGAAGCCAACCCGCATTGAGCAAGCGTGATGATTATGCTCAATCCTTCTCTGTATGAGAGGAGACCTGTGCCCAGCAGTGTGACGATAAAAAGTCATTCACGTGGCTTAAATAGGATTGCTACGTACCTATGCAAAAACTTCAACATCCACGGATGCGGATGCGGATTATTAGAGGGCCACATCCCGCGACTGCGGATTTCACGATTATTGTTAGAGTTCGAATACACAAGCCTCATGTTATCGACTGTAGTCATAGCATTAGTTGAATTCACAGTTTGATCATAATCAGCCTATAAAGTTCCCGCTGTTGGGACACAGGCCTCCTCTTGATGAGAGGGAGTGGGCCGTAATACCACGCTGGCCCAGTGCGGGTTGGTAGAGCAAATCTGCTCAATAGAATAGAATAAGTACTCTTTATTATGAATACAGTGGCCATAACATCAGCTGCCGGCAGAAGTTACCACCCACCAGACAAAGCCTTGCCGCCAAGCGATTAGTCGTGTTCCGGCATGATGTCTGGTGAAGCCGTACGGAGGACGGGTCTGAGCATTTGTGTTGCGATGTGTGCCGGGTACGATGCGTCAAATGTTGTTGTGTCGGGAGTTTGGGCGTGGAGGGTCTCCACATCTATCTCTCTGGCGCAGCATCGTTGGTCGTGTTGTTGGGTTTAACATTGCACCACCTCGCTCAACTGCGGTCTTCCTTCCTATTCACTATGTTTTTTAAGTGAATGGGCTTAATAAACTAGCGCGCTATACCATCAACGATTGCATCACTGCTACCATCAGGCAGGATTGCAGTCAAGCGCCAATTTATAATTACAAAAAAAACAACCTAACTAAATAACAAAAACACGCGCCTACTCGCGTAGCCCTCTGGCCACGCCCACTTCCTTGACGTCATTCATCATTCACCTGTCGCAGTAAGAAATCCGCATCCGTTAAACATCTGCCTACATTTTTCATGCGGATGTGAATATTGATGCAGATATCAAAATTGACGCATTCTCATTGAGGCTGATAAGAATATCCGTAACAACTCTAATGTTGAAGATTTTAATTGTTTGTTTTTCAAATATGGTAATTCCTTTGAAAGCTTTTTAACAACAGTTATGTTCAATCCTTCTCTATATGAGAGGAGACCTGTGCCCAGCAGTAGGACGATAAAAAGGTCTGACGATGATGATGATAGCTCAAATCTCTTGACGTGAACCTGCTCATTGAATAATGCAATAATGTTTAACGGGGGGAGTTTTTGGCGGGAAAGTCAAACTGAGTGTCACGCTCATTTTTCATTGGACATTTAAAATTATTTATAATGTTGTTTATTGTGCATACAGTAAATAATTCATATAGAACAGTAAAATATCGCAGCATAGTGGCCACATCATGACTTTGTCTCAAACCTCTCTCGTAAGACGGTTCACGCGGCCGTCTTTTTCGACATGAATACACAAACCGTGCGAAGCCAAAAGAAAGAAAGAAAGAAAGAACGGAAGAGCAGAGATGGTATCGATCCCAACTTACTGACGAGTCAGTCTTGAGTTCAACCAGTCTTACCAAGGGGTATCATATTACCCAGGGTTGTGGAGGTCAGACTGGCAGGTGCTCTGCATAAAATACTGAAATTCAGCTACATCCGGTCAGCCTGGAAGCTGACCAAAATTGTCGAGCAATCTATCATCCGGAAAAAGGATCGACTTTTTCCGGATGATGGATTTAATCAGTAGTACTCGACAATTATAGGTCGGCTTCCGGGCTGACCGGATGCAACGAATATTTTTTTTGTTTGTATATTTTATATTTATTGATTTTTTATTTATATATTAACTTGGCATCACTATCATTGCAAAGATTTTCTAATTCAATATGGATTTACGAGGTTTTTTTTTTTGTAAATACTTGTCTCCAATGAAAACAATTTTAATGTGTGATCTGAGTGATCAAGAGATCATCTCTACTCAAAGACCATACACTTATATAACTCACAATTATCATTGCAAATTACATTAAGTATTGAAAAGCCTTATTACAATAAATTCACACGAAAACCAACCTTAATTCCCTCCAATAAAGTTCATCACAAGAACCAAGTTATATAAGACAGTCTGGTCATCATAAATTGGTCTCAACGACCTTAAAGATAAGGGTGACGCATGCTGTATTAGTGTCGTGGTCGGGTCGTCCTCGGATCGAGGTCGGCAGTAATCGTAACTCGTCTTCTAACTTATTAATATAAGGAATAGCGGACACAGAGTCACGTCAGGCATTATTTTGTAGTGATTTTAATAACTGTTGGCTAGGTAGGTATTGGTTATTAGTTATGAGCTCATAGGATGAAACAATTGTACTTAAAGAGTTAAGAATAGAGTAAGCAAGGTTTCTAAGATAAGTCTTTGATTAATATTTTAATTATTTTATTTTAAATACACTTAGGCCATGATATCGGCTGCCAGCAGAAGTTACCACTCACCAGACAAAGTCTTGCTATTCGTCGTGTTCCAGTATGATGTCTGATGAAGCCGTACGGATAACCGAGGACGGGTCTGAGCAGTTGTGTTGCGATGTGTGCCGGGTACGATGCGCCAAACGTTATTGTGTCGGGAGTTTGGTCGTGTTGTTGGGTTTAACATTGCATCAACTCGCTCAACTGCCGTCTTTGCATCACTGTTTACCATCAGGCAGGTTTGCGATCAAGCGACAGTTTATTATTATAAAAAAATAACACTCAAATGCCGTCAAACATTTACTTCTTCCTCCTACCTTTAATTTATAAACTTATCAATTGAGCATATTTGCGTCCCATTTTGTAATGTAGGTAGGTTTTTTGCCTCAATTCTCTCTCCATCTCATCAAAAAACACATTAATAATTATTTTGTTTATTAACAAATGACAGTTATTCAAAATAACAATAAAAAGCAGTTGTGCCTCATCATTAGCGACATTAAAAAAAAATTCTATACTTTCCTAAACCTAAACATCTACCAAAAAAGCAATATTATGATCGATAACATCGACACATACTAATGGACATGCCTTAGGGATGAGAATTCTGGCACTACGAAAAAAGAGAGGAAATGAAGTTTCGTATATCTTTATCTCTCTCAAAATTATCAATCATCTATGAGGAAAGAGATAGTGCTAGACCGAAAGCATAGGCTATCTCTCTCACTCTTTTCAAACCAAATAATTATTGCAGATTATACGCGTACGGCATGTCCATTAGTAATGTCTATGATCGATAACTTAATATTCGAACTTGCCAAGCTTCTTATATTCAAATAAAGAATAGTAGAAATCTCTAAAATACCTGTACAATGTTGGCTGATCACTGTTTAGTTGCCATTCAAACCCGTGCGCGGTGTAGGTCGCTCCTACTGGCGCGGACGCATGATGTCATTCATTGACGTCATCTACGTAACGAAGCCTGCGCGGGAGTCGATGTGCGCTATGTAGGTTGTATGAAAATTGGTGATTTGTAGCATTTTCAGAGTAAATGGGAGTTTCATCTGGGGAGATTTCAATAAATTAATCTGCACCGCCTATACCCACACTATATTGGGGTTAGCTTCTAGTCTTACCGGATGCAGTAAAGTTTCTTGTTTAAGGTGAAGTGTGAATTGTATTGAGTAAGTGCAAATGTTTGATGGTATTATGTATGCGATGTAAAGATTTAGGTGCACAAAGTAAAGCGTCTGACTGGGTTCGAATATGTGACCCTGTAAAACTCCTAAGTCACCACTAGACCATCACAAACTCGTAGCTGCTGTACCACACAAAATTATTTCTAACACAACCTGACTTCTGATGCTTCATGAATTCACCATTGTCGTGTGCTAGTCCAAATTAAAATATCACACGAAATATTTCAATAATTCAAATGTCGATTCATTGAGGCTTCCTTATACGGAGTCAATACGTGATCGGGAGTGTAGCTTCAATACAAAATTGTACAGACGCCAGCAGATCAAGCTACCCGAAACTGTCAAATATTCTCATTCAACCTTGAGCCTTAATGCTTTTGTGATAAAGTTGAAAATCTAATATAGTTTGACAGATTGTAGTAGCTTGATGTGCTGTCATCTGTACATAGCCAAACATGTGAAGATAATGGGCAAATAATTTGTCTAATTTGATTCAAATTGAGTCAACCTTCAGTTTAGGTCTGAAGTTATTGACATAAATAGGGTATATCTATGGAAAGGGAATTTGATTAGTATGAGATGATAATATTGGATTGCTAAAATCGAAATTGATATATTTATTTATTCGTGTACATAAGTCAAAAGTTGTTACAGTTAAATACAGGGTGTATCTGACATCGTAACGCAAGCTTCGCGAAAAGGCTTGACCGCATGCCAGTAATATAATTATGATAGTCATTTATGTCGTTAATGAACGGTTACAGAATACACAGTGTTTAAAAAAAGTGTCGGCTCGGCTTTTGAACGTTGCAAGCGTGCCGCCGTGCGAGTTTGTAGGTATGACGTTGATCCCTGATGTGAACTCTATTAACTGAGCTGATAAGATCGTTTTTCGGGTTTTGTTTTCATTGCGCTTTTTTATGTAATTAGCGAATAATTTAATTTTGATTTTAAAATCTTATTGGGTTATAAAAGTATAGCAATTGTGAATGGTCTGAAGTGAAAAAAACTACATTTATTTTTTTTAAATCATGAAAAAGCCGACGAAAAATTCCACCACTGGGGGGTTCAGAATCATGTACTGGATCCATGGTACTCGTTTGTGCGTCGATGTCAGATACACCCTTTATGATCTCTATGTGCCACCTAAATGACGTTTTTTTTTATTACATATTATAAACCAGCGCTTGACCGCAATCCTGCCTGATGGTAAGCAGTGACGCAATCGTTGATGGTAAAGCGCACTAGTTTATTAAGAGCCTATTCACTCTAGCCTTGAAGACACTCAAATTGTAGTCCGACGGAAACACCGCCGCTGGCAAATTATTCCAGTCCCTCGATGTACGCGGTATAAAAGAGGAGGCGAAACGCTTCGTCCGGATCGTAGTGGTGTTAACAACGTAAGGGTGGAAACCAGCCGTACGACGGGTCGTCCGCAGGTGGAACGGAGATGGGGAATTAAATCATGCAATTCCCTCGCACACTCCCCGAAATGCATCCTATAGAACACCGAAAGGCTGGCTACTCTACGCCTGTGCTCTAGGCTTTGGAGACCAACTCGAGTTAGATCAGGGTCACCAATCAGCCTCTTTGCACGTCTCTCCACTGAATCCAAAGTGGCCAGGTGATACTTGGCAGCACCAGCCCAAATGTGGCTGCAGTACTCCACACACGAACGGACCTGTACAGATAATAGTACAAATTAATAATCTCAGCTAAAAGAATTACACATATAATATTAACATTGCATCACCTCGCTCAACTGCCGTCATCCTTCCTATTCCTAAGTTTTTTAAGTGAATAGGCTTAATAAACTAGTGCGCTTTACCATCAACGATTGCATCACTGCTTAAAATCAGGCGGGATTGCAGTCAAGCGCTAGTTTAAAATAACTAAAAAAAAATACATTATACGTCGGTTAAAAACAGGTAGATACAAATAATAAAGAAACAAGAATACAAAATATATAGAATGACAATTAAATACAAACTAAAATAACCAGGAATTCACAAAAGTTTCCCAGAAATATATAAAAAGTGATGACGTAAGAAGCTCCATGCATAATTTAGTGCACAATGTGTTTCTGCATCTTAAGAAGGGCCGTGAGCGATGACTACTTCAGCTGTAAAGTTAACATTCATAAATCGCTTGAATGCTTTAACTTTGTATAAGGCAGCAGCCGAGCGACAAACTGACAATTACAAGCATTTGATTACATATTTAAGTGCGATCTATAAACATAATGTGTTCTATTAAGTATAAGTTATTTAATAAACCTATGTGAGAGTCCGCGTCTTTCTTTAAAACCAAAAACAAATTAAGGTATTTCGAGAAATTATTTCGTAGACATCTTGATAAGAATACAATAGAATAGAAGAGAATATAATGCTCTTTATTATTTACGCCATATAAATTACAGAAAATAAATATTGTTACGTGTGTACCTAGAAAATGTCTAAATCTGGGGAAATAGGGCTTAAAAGTGACACACTGCTTGTCACGCGATATTGAACCTTATGCCATCGACATAAGGTCCATTCGTAACAATATAAAGATTTTACAAAGGGCACAATACAGACAACCTTTTAAGATCTAAAGAATTAACAAACATCTTCTAAAAATAAATATCTATCTTGGATGTTTTAGCCGGTGTGTTTTTTAGTCTACTTGCCATTTGCTACAATACTGACCGCTAAAGTATTAATGCAACAATTGGTCTAACTGCAATGCTTCTATATCGCCTTCGGGTTGTGGAGGTCAGACGGCAGTCGCTTCACGGAAAATATCGAAGATTAGCCAAATGAGCAGTTAGACTAGTAATGCGGACCCTAGACTCCAAAGCTGAAAAAGCTTCGGATGCGACTGGGATTAACGCTGAGATGATAATGATGACTGACCGCTGAATTATATAATATGTAAAGAAAACCCTGTCCGATCCGTGAAGGTATTGTTAGGTATCGATAACTCATTCAAGTCTAAAAAGCAGGGCTTAACTTAAAAAAAAACCCCTAAAAATAAATATTATTTCGCAAAAAAGAGGTAACGCACAGTACGCAGGTACGCAGGCGACGGGGGGCAGTGCACGCGTCACGTGGTTGCATCGCTTATAATAGTTATAATAATGCCGTCAAAATGGTGTTGTCACTTTTTTTTAATTATAAAATTTCGGGGAAGTTGGAATTAATTCGCGTGAAAAAAAGATTATTTCAAAATTCAATAGTATTGTTACTATGATGATTACGTAAATTATATTTTATTTGGTCAAGTGTTTACCTAACCTTTATTATCCTTATGGGTCGGACAGGCTTTTCTTTAGATATTGTATATAATATGTATATTAGGTTACGCTTCTACCATGTTGCATCAAGTTCAATTCAGCGGATTTTTTCCCAAAATAACAAACTTTCGCACTTACAAATTATTACTATTATCCAACAATACGACGACAAGAAATAATTCACACTTCACACATAGATTTCAGCAACAAAAACCAGGAAAGAATCTGTTCAACAATATACTCAAAGACACTGCATTATGTCATATTTTACGATTGAACGCTAAGAAATAAGACAATGTTGTGTCTGTACATTATGTAAACTTATTGACAAGTTTTAACGGCCGTATCGTGATTCAGAAATTGGCCTTAAGACTTGTGAAAACACCCACTAGGTATGAAATTGTCACTTGTCTGAGGCCTTAGCAGTCCTTAAATAAAAGAATTGAATTGTACAGACAGCAGCATATCAAGCTCCTATAATCTATCAGATTTCTTTATTAGATTTTCAACTTCATCTATAAAGTATTAAGGCTAAAGGTTAATTGGAAATATTAGTGTGTAATATAAAAAACTGCCTTTTTTCTGTTTCAAAGCAAATAGATACACCCTATACTATAACACATACGTATATACAATATGTTAAGAAAACCCTGTCCGATCCGTGAAGGTATTGTTAGGTATCGATAACTGATTCTACTAATGCCTACAAAGCGGGGCTAAACTTAAAAAAAAATCCCCTAAAAAATAATTATTATTTTGCAAAAAAGGTAACTTAAAACATGTGCGGTAGGCCATCCGGGCGCGGGCGAAGAGGGGCAGGGCATGCGGCACGCGGTCGCATCGCTATTCTCTCAGAATTATACCGTCAAAAATAATGTTGTCACTTTTTAAAAATTACCAAATTTTGGGGAAGCTGGAATAAATCCGCGGGAAAAAAAGATAATTTCAAAATTCACTAGTATTGTTACTATGATGATTACGTAAAATTTCATATGTTATTTGGTCATGTGTTTACCTAACCTTTACTATCCTTATGGGTCGGACAGGGTTTTTTTTTTTTTTTTATAAGTTATAAACTAGTGCTTGACTGCAATCCCGCCTGATGGTAAGCAGTGATGCAATCGTTGATGGTAAAACGCACTAGCTTATTAAGGCTATTCACTAAAAAAAGCTGAGTGAATAGGAAGGAAGACGGCAGTTGAGCGAGGTGATGCAATGTTTAACCCAACAACACGACCAACGATGTTGCGCCAGAGGATGATCTGGAGACCCTCCACGACCAAACTCCCGACACAACAACATTAGGCACATCGTACCCGGCACACATCGCAACACAACTGCTCAGACCCGTCCTCCATAAGGCTTCACCAGACATCATGCCGGAACACGACGAATCGCTTGGCGGCAAGACTTTGTCTGGTGGGTGGTAACTTATGCCGGCGGCTGATGTTGTTGCCTACCACCGAGAAAAGGGTTTTCTTAACGTATTGTATAATATATATATTGGACTTAAAAGTAACTGGCTATATAGGTGCAGATACGAGAAACCTTCAAAAAAAGTTCAAGACTTCAAATGGATTTTGTTCTGCCTACGACTTCGGTTGATAAAGCTTGATGTTATGTTCATCCTAAATGATCTATCTATCATAAACTTCTTAGCACATTGCACGTTAAACATTACATAAGAAACTAAGGTAACAATTGACACATCTGTAAGGTCATCAGTCGGAGGTCGAACTCTGAACTGACCAATCTACAAAGAGCCTTCTGTTACAAAACATTAGTGCGTGGAATCTATGATTAGTTTCTAAATAGATGCGTAGTTATGAAGCCTTGAATATTTAAGGAGTCTTCCGGTTTTGACGATTTAGCTGATGTAAAGATAACACAAAATTGAAAACCTTTTTTTTTTTGGTAAATAGTTGCAATCATCACGCTTTTTGGCGCGGTAAATAGATAACTTGTAGGTAATTGAGGGGTGCAGCATTTGAGAAGTCGTGGTCAGTGAAGGCAAGTGGAAGGAATATGGTTGGATTTTAGTCAGTGAAAGCCAGACGCTCTTCAGCTCCGCCCAGAGCAGAAGAAGTCATTTGAATATTCCATCCATAACAAAAAAGGGGGGATGAAGTATTTAAAGTACCCCGCGAATTCTTCAATGTACAGACGACAGCACATCGAGCTACTACCATCTGTCAATTTCTTTATTACATTTTCAACTTTATTACTAAAGTATTAAGGCTCAAGGTTGATTAGGAATATCTGGCAGTTTCGGGTAGCTTGACCTGCTGTCGTCCGTACAGAATAGTGTTATAAAAAGTACACTTACCTTAATAGGGATCGAACCAGGTTAAAAGGTCGATAAACCAGGACGAAATCTAGACTTCGGGCAGTTCCTGAGAATTTTCTAAAGGAAAAATCATATCACCCTTTCCCTGGACCTATGATTAGTTCCAAGATCATCCTTAGCAGTCGTACTTAGTTCCCACTAGACCTACGGGGCAGCTCCCTCATTTATTATTCCTGCCTTGTGCAAAATGGTCCGCGCCTTACGTAAATTGACGTATTTTTAGACGCCCAGGTTGTATTTACTTCTAACAGTTTAGAACTCATTAAAAACATGGCGTCTAAAAAGTATGTAAGTATGGAGTAGGTATCTTAATTTGACAGGACTGATATTTTATCTCCTGTCCTTTTCTTAATGAAATTAAAAAAAAACGTGCACTGAACCTAAAATTAGTTTATGTAGTTTGGAACAAAGGAATCTTTTTATATGATTGATATGATATATCCCGCCTGATGGTAAGCAGTGATGTTATCGTTGATGATAAAACACACTCGTTTATTAAGAGTATATTCACTCAAAAAAAAAGTGGGTGAATAGGAAGGAAGACGACAGTAGAGCGAGTTGATGCAATGTTAAATCCAACAACACGACCAAAGATGCTGCGCCTCAGGGACATTGATCTGGAGACCCTCCACGAATAAATTACCGACCATCCTGCACAGACCCATCATCCATACGGCTTCACCAGACGTCATGCCGGAACACGACGAATCGCTTGGCGGCAAGACTTTGTCTGGTGGGTGGTAACTTCTGCCGGCAGCCGATGTTATGGCCTCATCATCAGCCCCTGCTTGTCCACTGCTGGACATAGGCCTCCTTCATGGCACGCTAACAATCTCGATCCTGAGTGGTTCTCCGCCAGCCACTATGTTATGGCCTACCACCGAGTAATAAATTAGCGATAAATTCAATAAATTGCAATTCTAAAAATATTATAAAATCATTAAGCCATTGGATTATCCATACTATCCATACTAATATTATAAATGCGAAAGTATCTCTGTCTATCTGTCTGTCTGTCCGACTTTCACGCCAAAACTACTGAACCGATTATAATGAAATTTGGTACAAAGATAGTCTAGAGCCTGAGAAAGGACATAGGCTATAAAACAGTCCGCTGTGAGCAATAGGAGCAGTGCAGGAACAAAAAATGTTGCGTAAACGGGAGCAAACGCGGACGTACATATTGCTCTCATTATTTTAACAGGCGCTTATTTTATATCAACTGAGGTCTTACGGTTCGAAGCTTACGCGGGTGAAACCGAGGGGCACAGCTAATATTTTTAATAAATCTGTGGGTATCACAATATGTAAAGACAACCCTGTTAGATCCGTGAAGGTATTGTTAGGTATCGATAACTGATTCTACTAATGCCCACAAAGACAGGCTAAACTTAAAAAAAAACGCTAAAAAAAATAAATATTATTTCGCAAAAAAAGGTAACTTAATACATGTGCGATAAGCAACCCCTTCCGCGGGCGGCGGGGGGCAGGGCACGCGGCACCTGTGACGTGGTCGCGTCGCTATTCGCTTATAATAATACCGGTGTTGTCACTTTTTTAAAAATTACCCAATTTCGGGGAAATTGGAATTAATTCCCGGGAAAAAAGGATTATTTCAAAATTCGTTAGTATTGTTACTATGATGATTATGTAAAATTTTATACTATATTTGGTCAAGTGTTTACCTAACCTTTATTATCCTTATGGGTCGGACAGGGTTTTCTTTACATATTGTATATCCACAATACTTAAACAAATCACACGATACAAAGCTACACTCAATGCGAATAACAAAACAGAACAGTTTTATTCGTGTTGTTAATACAATGGCTACAAATTCTTTGCATTAACGTATTCACACATTTCTTGAGCGGACCTTGCTGTGGCTTCCTCGTGGGTGTTTTAAACTGCGATTAGAATTGTGTAGCATTGTAAGTTGTTTCGTCATCCAACATGCAGATTCTATAGATTGTCATTGACGACCTCCGTGGCACAGCGGTCAACACGCCTGCCTGCGACGTGGAGGCCCCGGGATCGATCCCCGGCCAGGTCATGATGGAAAACGATGTTTTCCTGATTGGCCTAGGTCTTGGATGTTGTATCTATATATGTATCTATTATAAATATAGTATCGTTGAGTTAGTATCCCATAACACAAGTCTCGAACTTACTTTGGGGCTAGCTCAATCTGTGTGATTTGTCCGTATATATTTATTTATTTATTGGTTTCGTGATTGTAGGTGTTTGCGTTGCGATTGTGGCTTTATTTTCCTTTCTCCTCCCTTTTTTTTGTTGAGATGGGAAATCATCAAATGACTTCTCCAGCTCTGGGCGGAGCGGAAGGGCGTGTCAGACTTTTACTGACTAAAACCCACCCATGTTTCTTCAACTGCCTGTGCGACGGCCAGGGCCACGGTTTCTTGTTTAACTAACCCGCAACCCTGACCCAAGAGGCATTGGTCTTCGTGGACCCCGTCACGATGTGCTGATATCTCTTTGAGGCGCGCGTGAAACACAACGCGCGTCGACTCGGCCTGGTCGCTTACCGGGCGGCGAGCTGCGCACTGCTCACCGCCCGCAGGCCCGCTCTCCTCCTTCCTTAAAATACCTTTTTTTTTTAAACTAGTGTTTGACCGCAATCCCTCCTGACGGTAAGCAGTGATGCAATCGTTGATGGTAAAGCGCGCTAGTTTATTAAAAGCCTATTCACTCTAACCTTGAAGAGACTTAAATTGTAGTCGGACGGAAACACCGCCGCTGGCAAATTGTTCCTTAGTAGCAGTTCCTCGATGTATGCGGTATAAAAGAGGAGGCGAAACGCTTCGTCCGGATCGTAGTGGTGTTAACAAAGTAAGGGTGAATACTCGCCTTACGACGGGTCGTCCGATGGTGGAACGGAGATGGACGATAAACGTTGACGGATGCGCCGTCAAATAGATAAAATTATTAGAATACTAGCTTTCTCTTTAAAGGCAATTGCATGCAGCCGAGATGAGAATGCTAAGAGGGATGTGTGGTGTTACACGAATGGATAGAATAAGAAATGAGTACATAAGAGGAAGTCTGAAAGTGGCACCGGTAGCTGAAAAGTTGTGTGGAAAGCGGTTGTCATGGTACGGGCATGTGTTACGGAGAAATGAGGAGAGTTTTAATTATGAATGTTGATGGCTATAAGAGTAGGGGAAGACCAAAGAAACGATGGATGGAATGTGTGAAGGATGATATGGCTAAGAAGGGGGTGACTGCCGAGATGGCTTCTGATAGGGATGTATGGAAGAAAAAGACATGTTGCGCCGACCCCAAATAAATTGGGATAAGGGCAGGAGAATGATGACTAGCTTTCCGCCCGCGGCTTCGCCCCCGTGGAATTCGGTTATATCGCGCGTTTTAGAATTCCCTCGGGAATATCAAATTTTCAATAAAAGGTAGCCTATGTCCTTTCTCAGGGTCTAAAGATTGTCTGTGCCAAATTTCATCAAAATCGGTTGATAGGACTGTCGCATTTATAATATTAGTATGGATTAGCAAAACATAGTTGTATATAATATTTAAGATGAGATTACAAAACAAAGTAATTAACCTAAATTATTTCTCCAAGGATCTGAAACCGTTTTCTCCCTTTTTCTCTCTTTCTATCGAACCAATCTGAACGTCCGACCCACCAATCGACAGATATTCGTCCCTGGTACCATGGAATACTATTTTCAAATTATTCCGCTTCTCTGTTTATTTATAAAAACGACTTTAAAATCCTAATTAGTATAGTGCGAATTTTTCGCACGGGTCAGCTAGTAAATTATAGAAAAGATTGCACTACACAAATACAACCATACAAAATGACACACGACACGGTTGCCAAGCTATGGCCTGCTACAATGCGTGTCGCCGGTTCAATTCCCGCACGGAACAAATATTTGTATAGCCCATAGCCTACAGGTAATTGTTCCGGGTCTGGCTGTTTATATTTGTGACTTTAATGATTGTAAACACTACCACGATACAGGAATAATTGAAAAGGTAGCGTAAGGTTTTTTTTTTACAAAAAAAAAAAACGATGAAATAAAAAAAATAAGTTACGTGATCAAAATTAAAAAAAGAAAATTAAATAATAATAGAGATCATAAGATAAACGAAATATTTAAAAAAATTCCAATTCGAAGATTTTCATAAAATTTAAAAAGTTTTGTTCGATTTTCAAATTCGGATTTTTAAACTCAAGCCCAGAATTTAATTTGATCTAAATATCTTACATAGGTACCTACTCTAGAACTCACCGAAAGCTACGGAAGGTAAATATGTACCAATTGGGAACTAGAAGCTCCCTTACAAGGCCCACTTAAAATATTACTCTACATATCGACGCTTGAAAGGCAATCATTACTAAGCGACAAGAAATCGTAAATTGAGTTATATACACCATTCGAACCGCCAGATTTTTCTGCGTCGTTTGGTGTATATAACTCAATTTACGAATTTTTGTCGCTTAACATATGATTGCCTTTCAAGCGTCGATATACTTAATCTGTAAAATCAGGCACAAAACAATTTTTTATTACAATCTGATTCATCGCCCATACATTTGCGGAACAGCCTCGATACGGCCCACTCGAGACAAATATCAGCACACTGCTTTTTATCCACAAGGTCGGCTACCCGGCCATTTTCACATTCTATCTATGGAAACCACTATATCTTTTTCACCTCAAAAACCACCTATGACACTCTTATTGTGTAACAGCTAAGGTCGAAAGTTAAATGAGTTTGGGTTAAAAGAGGAGTAAAATGTAAGTTGGTGTTTGAGAAATGGTTTCACACTCCGACCAAACCGCCATTGTTTTATGGGAATATTATGAAACGGATATTTTGTAATAAGAACGAGTTTAAACCTCTTTTTATTAAATTGTCTATGATACATTACAATAACAATTATATAATTATTATCTATGTTTTTAAAAGCCTCATTGTTGTAATAGTCGCAAATATTAATGGCTGAGTATAAGCATAGAATAAAGAGAGGGAAGTACGTTATCTTCATACAAACGGACCGCGCGCGGCTTGTATGTGTGCGCCATAGTATCTATGCGTCGCCGCACGCACACCTAAACACAATATTAGAGTGCCTATGACTGCGCTAGTCGCGGCTAGCACGGAACGAGGTTCGCGCGTCACGGCTTTTCGGCACATTAGCTTTTAAAAAATGATCACATAAACTGCAAAGTTGGTATGTCTATTTCTGAACAAATAAAGGACTTATATTTTTCAAATTATATTTCTAAAAGTTATTTACAAGGATACGGATATATTACACATTAAAGTTTAATAACAACGCGTTTCGTAATAGTCGAAACCGAAGAAAGTAGGAATTTTTCTGTAGCTAATTTGTAATTTTGTATTAAATGTGTGATTCAATAGATGTTATGTTTGTATTAATTAAAAATAAAAATAAATATGGTTCTTTATGTGTACAAAACTAAAAATAAAAATTACAAAAAAAAACTGACTAGTATATGTAAACTAAATACTAAGCAAATAATTTAAACAAGCTCTTAGTCTATAAATATTTGTTAGCGGTTTGGGCGACAACCGTAACCGACGAAGCGCGGACAGTCGTCAACCCTAAGACAGTAGGCAATTAAATCGCGGATTGGGTCGCAGATAACCTACTTCCCCTCTTTATTCTATGGTATAAGTGTGTTCGATTTTCAAATCGGGCAGTGTTCTTTCTTTCTTTCTTTTATGGCTTCGCACGGTTTGTGCATTTATCCAATGTCACGTAATAAATTATTCATGTCGAAAAAGACGTCCGCGTGAACCGGCTTAAGAGGGAGGTTTGAGGCAAAGTCATGATGTGGCCACTATGCTGCAATATTTCACTTTTTTATGGATTATTTACTGAACGCAAATCACGCACTGTTATTTAGTAAACAATACTATAAATAATTTTAAAAGTCCAATGAAAAACGAGCCTGGCACTCAGCTTGACTTTCCGGCGAAAACTCCATCGGGCAGTATTATAGAGCTAATTATTATTTTAGAGGTATAGGAAAAGGGATAATACTTTTTAACTTAGAAATGTTACATTGGAGAAAAATTGAGCGTAATCACCACGCTTGCTCAATGCGGGTTGGCGGTTTCAGACTTAAAATCCAGGTTTCCTCAAGTTGTTTGATCTGTAGAACCTCCACGTTCAAACTCCCGACACAACAACATTTGGGGCATCGTACCCGGCACACATCGCCACACAACTGCTCAAACCCGTCCTTCGTAGGCTTAGAAAGTTAAAAGTGTTTTTTTTTTTTTTTGTCCCAATAATTATTATATTATTTATTATATGTACTTTCTAAGTAAATCTTGGACACCAATGACTGATTATACGGTGAAGGAAAACATCTTGAGGAAACCTGGACTTTAAGTAACCTTTTTTATCGTCCCACTGCTGAGCACGGGTCTCCTCTCATAGGGAGAAGGATTGAGCGTAATCACCACGCTTGCTCAATGCGGGTTGGTGGTTTCAGACTTAAAGTCCAGGTTTCCTCAAGATATTTTCCTTCACCTTAGGTGTCCAAGATATACTTAGAAAGTACATATAACTTAGAAAAGTTACGTTGGTACTTGCCTGAATCGAACCCGCTCACTCATACTTGAGAGGCTGGTGTTTTAACCACTAGGCCACCACGACTTAGGCAAGTTATATAATATTAATATATCTTTACTGATAAATCATTTACTTGATTGTTGTAATAAATGATTCCATTGTATCTGTAAGTACTAACTGTTTATATTCCAAATGTATTTTTTGCTTTAGGCTACTTTCATTTGGTGTCGTAATAAATCGGATAGTTGAAATACATTGGCGCTATTGCGACTTTTAGATATAATGTATGTCAGATCTCAGTTGTAGCCTGGTGCCTGGAGTGTGCCCAATGTGCTGGTTTTAGATCCGCCTCCATTACTTAAGTTTTGTGGCTACAGCAATCATTGTACCTATAGTCGTGACAGTCAATTGATTAATAGCCAGCCCCCTAATCGGCAAACACATTTTTGTCAAATGATTGCGACTAGTTGGTATCAGTTGGGATCATTTCGCCGATTAGGGCGAATATATTTTTGTCAAATGATTGCGACTAGTTGAGATCGCTTGGACCGAACGGACCAATGGGCGGTCCGAATGATCCCAACTGATACCAACTAGTCGCAATCATTTGACAAAAATGTGTTTGCCGATTAGGGGGCTGGCTATTAATCAATTGACTGTCACGACTATCAGTACAATGGCTCAGACCCGTCCTCCGTACGGCTTCACCAGACATCATGCCGGAACACGACGAATCGCTTGGCGGCAAGACTTTGTCTAGTGGGTATATCTGTATAGCTAAACTTGTGGATATTGTATAAGACTGTAACATAATTATAACACGTTTAAGGCAAATGAAGACTTATCTGATTTTATCCTCAACACAAATTATCTTTCATAGAAGCTCACTTAGGTAATTGCGGTTTTTGCCGCAAACAACATCGTTAAGCAGAAAATTGTTCATCATTCAAAGCGATTACGTCATATTAAGAAACCGGTTTTTCCAATGAAACTCGATGAGAACACGTACATACATTAACCTTTCCGGTATTTATCGTATATATTGAAAGGATAGAGGTTACGACTAGAGTCATAACAGAGGTACCTTCGAGTGTACAATTGTAGCTGTGACTGTCATTTTTTATTGACAGTTCGCTTGTCTTTGACAGTTGTCAAAATGTCGAAAGAATCTACCTATCTGTCAATCTGCGAAGAAATATGTTATTTTAACATAAATAACAAGAAATACATTATTATTATTTTGATTCGCGCTAAATACTTTCCAGCGTTTGATGGTTTATTAATCGTTCGCACGTGTTCTTGGCCAAATTGTGGCGTCTCTCCCACAAAGGCCATTAATCAAGAATTGAATTGAATTGACCTTTTTTGTTATGGATGAGAAATCATCAAATGACCTCTCCCGCTATATGCGAGCTAGTTTATTAAGGGTCTATCCGCTCAAAAAAAGAAACTAAGGTCCGTATTCCAGAAGGAAACTCAAGCATTGATCTCTGCTTAAGCATTACTTAAAACTAGTTTCAACCAATCAAAAGGCTTCAAACGAGACTTAAGTAGAGCTTGAGTTTTGAGTGACGTTCTGTAATACGCACCTTAGTGAATAGATATTATGACGAAGAAGTACGCGTTTTTGTTATTTGTTATCATATTTTGGATATTTATATTTTTTTTAGTAATTATAAACTAGCGCGTAAGCAGTGATGAAATTTATTAAGCCCATTCACTTAAAAAAAACTTAGTGAATAGGAAGGAAGACGGCAGATTAGCGAGGTGATGCAATGTTAAACCCAACAACACGACCAACGATGCTGCGCCAGAGGGAGATTGATCTGAAGACCCTCCACGACCAAACTCCCGACACAACAACCTTTGGCGCATCGTATCCGGCACACATCGCAACACAACTGCTCAGACCCGTCCTCCGTAAGGCTTCACCAGGAATCAACGTGAACGTTACCAATCAGTTAATTTTATAATTATAAGCCTTACCTACCAAGACGAATGCAATTCCTAACGGTCACTAGGTTAACAAGACGTGGCCATTCTGTGAATTAGCATCGTAACGGTTGATAGATATTGATGTAACCTTTGTTTGAACACAAACGTTGATATTATTGCTAAGTTAAAAGAGCCCCGTTTTACCCGCATAGAATTCGATCCCGTGATCCTATATGTTGCTCTGTTTTTAATTTCATCAAAATCCGCTTTGGAGATTACATATAAAATGGTAACAAACATCTATTCAACCATTGATCCTCACAAAATTTCGCGTTTCTGATATTAGTAGAATTACAAAAGATCACTGTCTTTTAGGCTGTACTCATCATCATCATCATGTCAGCCACATGAAGTCCACTGCTGGACATAGGCCTCCTCCAAGGATTACCAAAAATAACGGTTGGATGCTACCTGCATCCAGCGCTTCCCTGCGATTTTGATCAGGTCATCCGACCACCTTGTCAGTGGGTGTCCGATGCTGCGCTTGCCGTTACGTGGTCGCCATTCAAGAGCCTTTCTTCTTTTTTAGTTTGTATTAAATAAATGTATTTTCTTTCTTATAAGATCGGAGAATTTAAGCAAAAAAAAAATACAACTGTGTTCGTATTTAGTTTTTTAGCAGCAAGAAAATAAATCATCTATGAACATTTGGACTGTTTAGGTATCGCGGTACATTAGCTACCAAAGACCAATTCCGGAGCCCCTGTCACGCACATCCCAGGGGAGACTATAAGAGGGCCTACCCTGAGCCTCCTTTGCACGGTAGCACGTGACTTTTGTGCCACCGTCACCCCTGGAGTCTCAAAGTGGGCAGGTAGAGTTCCCACTCTGTGCGCTCGCGACCCCAAAGGTCCACCTACCTCGATAGGTAGGCGGGTTTCGGAGTTAATACGCCTTAGGGTCGCGACACATCTGCGGACCGTACGGCGCCGAAAGCTCAAACCAAACGGTCAAAAAGCGGCGTCTTGTTCAGCGCGCTACGCGACGGAAAGTTACGTGGCGTCATCTTCAGTCTGTCTGTGTCGACACTTTATGGTGTACGCTTTTTGTGACGTACCTGAATTGCCCAGAAAAATGGATTATGGGAACCATAAAAATGGGAATGGGTTTAATTATAAATATAAATATACAATATGTAAAGAAAACCCTGTCCGATCCGTGAAGGTATTGTTAGGTATCGATAACTGATTCTGCTAATGCCTACAAAGCTGGGCTAAAGTTAAAAAAAAAAATCCCCCTAAAAAAATAAATATTATTTCGCAAAAAGAGGTAACTTAAAACATGTGCGGCAGACCATACAGGCGCGGGCGAAGAGGGGCAGGGCACGCGGCACGCGGCCGCATCGCTATTCGCTCAGAATTATGCCGCCTAAAATAATGTTGTCACTTTTTAAAACTTACCTAATTTTGGGGAAGTTGGAATCAATTCGCGGGGAAAAAAGATTATTTCAAAATTCACTAGTATTGTTACTATGATGATTAAGTAAATTTTCATATTTTATTTGGTCATGTGTTTACCTAACCTTTATTATCCTTACGGGTCGGACAGGGTTTTCTTAACATATTGTATATATACGGACAAATCACACAGATTGAGCTAGCCCCAAAGTAAGTTCGAGACTTGTGTGATGGGATACTAGGGCGGGTTGTTTCACGTTCACTTAACGCATGCGTAAAAGTTAAAAATGGTGCTAACCATCGTCAAGTCAAAAAATGAGTTGTTTCACAATACGTAAACGTCAACGCACGCAAAAAAAATACGATTACTTTAACCGATGCTCTGAGCACTGGTTAACGTAACTTATGTCAAGTTGTGTTTAGTCCGCCGTGGTGTCAATTAGTGAAAACAACATAAACTCCCTTTTGTATTCGCGAGTTTGGTCTCTAATTAACGATAGTAGGTAGTTCATCTGATGATGATACAAGTACCGTAAAAAGAAAAAGAAAGGTGTTTAGCAGCCCAAGTTCTGTTTTTTTTTTTATATTACTGTTGTTGTCTGTTTCTTTACAGAACAACACATCTTTATATTTTTCAAGCGAAGATTGAAAGCGATCTTTCTCATTTTTTGTGATGTTAGTGAAATGAAATGAAATCGTTTATTAAGCAAGTAGGATCACTGATCACTTTTACACGTCATGTTTTATTTTTTTTCCGTTCTCTAAAAAAAAATATGTTTACATTATAGAATATACGTGTTTTGTTAGATTGCAATGTTTAACATATACCTACTTATTAAGGCCTTAAACATAGTAACTATGTTTAAGTGTATGTAGTAGTACGAGTGAGTGTAGTAATTTACTTACTTTGGTGTGTATGGTGGGGGTTATATAAATAATAAATAAATATATACGGACAAATCACACAGATTGAGCTAGTCCCAAAGTAAGATTGAGACTTGTGTTATGGGATACTAACTCAACGATACTATATTTATAATAGATACATATATAGATAAACATCCAAGGCCCAGGCCAATCAGGAAATGATCGTTTACCATCATGACCTGGCCGGGTTCGAACCCGGGGCCTCCACGTCGCAAGCAGGCGTGTTGACCGCTGCGCCACGGAGGACGACAATGTTTATGTTTGGTTACTATGTATTATACCTTAGCCGGCTATTAATATTGTAACATATAATTGTTTTTTGTCCCAAATATATAAAATAAAAATAAAATGTATCCATTTTTCGTCAAAGTATAGCTTTTCTATAGGTACACAGTTTTCTAGTATAAACGGACTTAATTTATAAAATGGCACGAAGTTATTTCCCACAACAATAAACAATAATACCAAGAAAGTTAGATAAACTACAGCACATGACAGTCGCCTAGATAAAATTTGCTGGGGCGATGTATGTGGCCGGGTACATCGTTGCAACGCAATGTATTCGTGCGCAGACGATGTAGCATCGGGGCGCTGTCGGTAAAGTGGCGCGCTTCAAAGGACTTGTCGCGACAATATTCGCTGGAGTAGTCACACCTACGTCACTTCAGTGTCGTCCAGACTTTGAAGTAGGACTGACGTTCTTTTTGCATATTTTTTACATTGTTTTTGTTTTATTTGTTGTGTAAACATGTAATAAATAATAATTTATTGACATATAATGCAAAGCCACTGCTTCCTCCATCGTCTCGGCCGCACAACTAAACAACGAATATTCGCCGTAGGCCGATTTCTGAATCTTCGCCCGCCAATGAGAAGAACATCGTGTATGTCTGACAAGGACAACAGATATTTTGCGCGCCAACGCGACACGAATCTTCGCCTGCTAATGTAGCCCCGGCATTTAACGAACGTTAAACATCATCAAAGTTACGTTAACGGACGTAACTTTTTGACGTACGTATCAAATCAAATCAAATCAAATCAAATCATTTATTTCAAATAAACCAGTTACAGGCACTTTTGAATTGTCAGAAGGTCGGTCAGTCAATAAGATGAAGCTAGTCGCCCATTCCAAAGAGTAGGTACCTATGGAGAAGAACGGGCAAGAAACTCCATGGACACTCTTTTAAATTTTTAAGCTATTGTTACAAATATTTGATTACATCATTCATGTTGAAATCAACCGCGTGAGAACGATGCAGAAACATATTGTACGCTGAGAGCGTCCATTATGGAAAACATACAAAAATCAATTCAGAAATTAAAATACGCCGTGGCAGCTAAGAGATGACCAGTCCCCTCCGACGGCGTCCGTTCACGAACATGACGTATGGATCAGCATCATTCAGTTCAACCATATCGAAGGGAACCCAATGACCCAAAACACACGCCACCATCAGCGAGACATTTGAGTGAGCATGACATACTCTCAACAGCCAGAGCACAATTAAGTCAATAAAAAAGACTAACCCAACAAATAAATGCCTTACAGCACATTCGTACATTGTGCTCACACGTTTGCCATGCAATTATACAATACTAAGAAATTGAATCTACACAATGCTAAGATAGTTTTGTCCAAGGTTCAGCAGCTCCAACAGTGTTCCCGAATCTGTGGAAAGTTTAACTCCTGTGCAGCTGCAGCTGCACAAGTGCCGAACACCTCTGTCAGCGATACAATTCCGTAACGTACAATATGCTTGGCTACATAGTGTGTAATACAGGCTTTGACTAAATAACATAAACAATTACATATTAAAACTACAAGAGGAAAAATCAAAGAACAATCATTGTATAGAAATCGGACGCAGCTCAAGCCCAAGCCTTTTTGTCCTCAATATAATCCTTCACACTATAAAATGCTTTCTGACACAACTTACGTTTAATGAAGGATTTGAATTTATTCAGGCTCAGATCTTGAACCACCTCTGGAAGTCCATTGTAAAAATGTATACATTGGCATCTGAAAGAGCCACCTATTTTCTTGAGCCTTGTTGTAGGTACAATAAATTTGTGCCTGTTCCTAGTATTTATATCATGGACATCACTGTATTTTTTAAACAATTTTATATTTTTATGAGCATACAAAAGATTTTCATAAATATATTGAGACGGCACGGTCAGTACATTAATCTCTTTAAATTTTTCTCTGAGAGAGTGTCTCGGACTTAATTTATAAATTGCACGAACAGCTCGTTTCTGCAAAACAAATATTGTTTGAATATCGGCGGCATTTCCCCACAACAGAATGCCGTACGACATTACGCTGTGGAAATAGCCAAAGTACACTAAACGGGCCGTCTCAACATCAGTCAAATTACGAATTGTTCTAACTGCGTATGCAGCAGAACTTAGCTTTTTTGACAATTTTTCTATATGTGAACCCCATTGAAGCTTAGCATCCAGAGTTATACCCAAGAATACTGTGCTGTCGTCAGATTTCAATTCTTCGCCCTTTATCAACACTTTAGTTTCCACCTGCCTCACGTTAGGTAGAGTAAACTTAATGCATTTGGTTTTTTTCTCGTTTAAGAGTATCGTATGTTACGATAACCAACCGTTTGAAACAACCCGCCCTAACTCAACGATACTATATTTAGATACATATATAGATAAACATCCAAGACCCAGGCCAATCAGGAAAAGATCGTTTTCCATCATGACCTGGCCGGGGATCGAACCCGGGGCCTCCACATCGCAGGCAGGCGTGTTGACCGCTGCGCCACGGAGGTCGTCAAAATTAGAATATTAGCTATTATAGAGGGCTTAGAAGACGTTGCCGCTCTTCGTTACCGCCACGCGCGCGATGCACAACACACGCCGAACGTTCAGCTACGTCCGCCGAACTTTCGGTCGCGCAACGCATCGCGTGATGTGTTGCTTGCTATGCAAAATACAATAAATGCGTTTTAGCTGAAAAAATTGCCCGAAGAAAGGTTAGGCCCTACGCCGAACACGGCGTAATTTTGGTGATGTGTCATAGAGTACTTGAAATACACTGCGAGCGTATTTAACCGAACTTTCAGCACCGTGCGTTCCGCAGATGTGTCGCGACACTTATAGCCAAGTCGGTGGCCTCCTCCTCCTTCCCCGAGAAGGATCAGCCCTCTCTCGATCCCGTTCGACGTTCGAAAGCTACTTCTGTCCAACAGTCTCTAGACCTACAGACAGGGGAGTTTCAGTATTAGGGTCCCGTGTTCACCTTTTGGGTACGAAACACCTCGACGGCAGTCTTACACCTTTGGTTACGGTAATCCTAAAAACCATAGGTAAACCTCCGCCCAACCCTCAAAGGATTAAAAGCGTGTTAGTATTATATGTTCTCTCCAACTATTTCGTTTGTGACGATGACATCACCATCACAATGACTACTCGCCAGATGCTTGCCAGGCTTACCGATCTGCATCGGTCGTGACCTTGTCTACACTTGTCGAGTTATGCACTCATGCGCATAGGCTTAGAACATGTTGTTGTAGCGTGACGCTTGATCGGTGCAAATGTCAGGGATATTGATAGCTTTGTTCTATCAATTAATCCTGTTAGTGTCTCCATTGTTGGGAACAGGTATATTAAGAGTATTTCCTCTATGAGAAGATGAAATAATGAAACTGAAGACTTGTTTAGAACGTGCTTATCAAAATTAGACCTAGATCAATACTTACATTATAAGCCAGCCTTCCTGTATTTTATAGGATACATTTTAGGGAGTATTCACGGGAATTACATGACTGATTTCTGGCATCACCGTTCCATCATTAGAAAACTGTCGAACAGTCGTCGATTCACCCTTCGTTGTCGACACTGAAATGATCTGAATCTGGACATACTAGTTGGAATAAACAGCATGTTTTAAAATTTGATAGCCCAGTTGTTGACTATATAATATCGTTCAGAACAGCTAGTAGCACTTCATAATTAAACTAACAAGAAAGCCATCGGAGTCATGGGCATACCCAGCTTCTAGCCTAGGGGGGGAGGGAGTCAGGTCTAGGGGTAGGGGGGAGTCAGGCCTAGAGGGGGGGCTCTTTCAAATTTTTAGAGCCTTTACATTTTGTCAGTGACTACTGCGTAGTTTATTTAAAAGTTAGAAATAAGTCCTCTCATTCACTCAGTCCTCAGATTTTTGCCTCCTCATTATAATTCGGTTTGTGCCTCCCCACCGTTTAGAATTGCTTAGCGGGACTCGACGAGTTGGCTTTAGGCCCTTGTACACCCTCTGCATAGGGGTCGAGATATATCAAAGACATTTTAAGTAATAATACCTATAATATATAAGTTAACAATATTATATGTTAACAAGCAACATCAGTAGCTGCCTACTGGTGACTTAGAAGTTGTTGGTCGGTTCCAACCCCATCCCTGTGGCCTAGTTGTTAAAACACCAGCCTCTCAAGTATAAGTGCGCGGGTTCGATTCCGGGTCAGGCAAGTACCAATGTAACTTTTCTAAAGTTATATGTACTTTCTAAGTATATCTTATCTTGGACACCAATGACTGAAGGTGAAGGAAAACATCTTGAGGAAACCTGGACTTTAAGTCTGAAATCGCCAACCCGCATTGAGCAAGCGTGGTGATTAAGCTCAATCCTTCTCTGTATGAGAGGAGACATGTACCCAGCAGTGGGACGATAAAAAGGTTGATGATGATGATGATGATGAACCCCATCAAGTGCTTTACTTTGTAAAGACGACACCACATCAAGCTACTACCATCTGTCAAGTATTAGATTTTCTACTTTATTCTTAAAGCATTAAGGTTCAAAGTTGATTGGGAACATTTAACAGATTCGAGTAGCTTGACCTGTTGTCGTCCGTACAAATAATGTCATCGCCACTGCTCTCAAAACGGTGAACAAAACATCGTGACGAAAGCGGCATGTCCTAGAGCCGAAACTTCGAAGACATGACGTGACATCTACCAACCTGCGCTGGGCCCGCGTCATAGAATAAAGAGAGGGAAGTACGTTATCTTCATACAAACGGACCGCGCGCGGCTTGTATGTGTGCGCCATAGTATCTATGCGTCGCCGCACGCACACCTAAACACAATATTAGAGTGCCTATGACTGCGCTAGTCGCGGCTAGCACGGAACGAGGTTCGCGCGTCACGGCTTTTCGGCACATTAGCTTTTAAAAAATGATCACATAAACTGCAAAGTTGGTATGTCTATTTATGAACAAATAAAAGACTTATATTTTTCAAATTATATTTCTAAAAGTTATTTACAAGGATACGGATATATTACACATTAAAGTTTAATAACAACGCGTTTCGTAATAGTCGAAACCGAAGAAAGTAGGTATTTTTCTGTAGCTAATTTGTAATTTTGTATTAAATGTGTGATTCAATAGATGTTATGTTTGTATTATTTATATTTGTATTAATTAAAAATAAAAATAAATATGGTTCTTTATGTGTACAAAACTAAAAATAAAAATTACAAAAAAAAAACTGACTAGTATATGTAAACTAAATACTAAGCAAATAATTTAAACATAAGCTCTTAGTCTATAAATATTTGTTAGCGGTTTGGGCGACAACCGTAACCGACGAAGCGCGGACAGTCGTCAACCCTAAGACAGTAGGCAAGATTGGGTCGCAGATAACCTACTTCCCCTCTTTATTCTATGCCCGCGTGGTTGATTCCCCACTCTCTCTCACCGAGAAGAGGCCGGTATCCCAGGAAAGGGAGTACAAGCTGACTGTGTTATATTTATTAACAATGTAACGCCAATTATACATATATCGCCAATTGTCAATCTTTATATTTATGTTCTGTAATCTATACGGTGTACACAATAAAGAGTATTCTATTCTAACACCAAAATATGGCTGTGGCAGGAAGCTATGTAGGTAAGTTTTTTTTTTTTTTTAATAATTATAGACTAGTGCTTGACTGCAATCCCGCCTGATGGTAAGCAGTGATGCAATCGTTGATGGTAAAGCGCACTAGTTTATTAAGCCTATTCACTTAAAAAACTAAGGAATAGGAAGGATGACGGCAGTTGAGCGAGGTGATGCAATGTTAAACTCAAGACCAACACAACCAAACAATGCTGCGCTAGAGGGAGATTGCTCTGGAGACTCTCCACGACCAAACTCCCGACACAACAACATTTGGCGCATCGTACCCGCCACACATCGCAACACAACTGCTCAGACCCGTCCTCCATACGGCTTCACCAGACATCCTGCCGGAACACGACGAATCGCTTGGCGGCAAGACTTTGTCTGGTGGGTGGTAACTTCTGCCGGCAGCCGATGTTATGGCCTACCACCGAAAAAGTATAAGTATATCAATTACTTACCCATTAAACGATTTAAAAGCTATATAAAAGCCAAACTTTGTAAAAAGGGGTATTATAAAATCATAGATTATTTAGAAGACAATAAAGCTTGGGACTGAGCTGCTCGCTCTGCTCAGCATTGTTATTTAGAAATATGCGTAATTATGCTACAATTATGACATTTTAAACATTGTCATTTTCATTTCTAATGTCTGGACTTGAAAAAAGACGACGGTCCCTGAGTTTGTTTCGGCTTTTTCTTCTCAGAGGTAGTCAGTTAGGAAATGCCGGCTCCAGCTAGTTTTAAAAAAAAACTGATTACTAATCTTCAAACCCCAAATACTTCGAACCATTACAAACAAAAGTAAACACGAAACAGACCACTCATTAGTCATTACACAATGGCGGACGATTGGAACATAACGGCACAGTGGGACCCGCCCGTTATGCGCGTGCGCGTCTTATGGACACGTTCTTCTAAAGGAATGATAACGTATCATTGTTGAGTGACTACTCTTGTTAGTCTGGCTTTGGCTTTTTTTTTTTTGTCACCGACTTCCGAAACTAGTTATTTTTCACTTTACAGTGTTTTTTTTTTGGAAGTCGATTTTTTCTATAAGAAGGTTTTATTTTTTACTTTTTAATTCTCCAGTCGCTCCCTGTACAATACTCAGCTACTTAAGGTCAGACTAAAAGCTGGCCTCAATATAATTGGTAAAAGGTTCGGCAGAAGATGAAAAAAGGATATTACGTAATTTCGTTTACTTGAATTTTTACCCGTAATTTTGGTTTAAAAACCAAACTACTGAAGCAATTTTGATAAACAATTTATGGGATCAATTAGAAAGTATTATATTAAGTATATTCTTTCACATAAAAAAATATATTTTGCAAATCAGCTTATAAAAAACAGAGTTCTGATATAACAAAAAAAAAGTAGGAAAGGTTAAGAAAATATATTTCCTAAATTTTAACAAAGCTACATTGTATACTTTACTGATCACGGAATTTCAGCGGGCAGATTAATCAATCATATGGTCAATCCAACGAATGAAGTAACAACCAAATATGAGCCTTAACTAAATATACTAAAGACTCATATCATTTTATACTACCTATCTTGTTCCACATTGACATTAGATTAGAGTTTCAAGGAAAGAGATCGAAAGGATAGCATCTACATACGACATTGACATACTCCGGAACACCTTGGAATGTAAGACACGCCTTCAGGGAAGATTTTGTCACATTTAAGTTCATAATGCTCGACCTTAGAAGCATGAGATCGTATCTACAGGATATACAATATGTAAAGAAAACCCTGTCCGACCCATGAGGATAATAAAGGTTAGGTAAACACTTGACATGACTAAGTCAGCGACGGCGGAGCTATAGTGTCGTCACCATCTTGGTATGGTGGTAAGGACTCCAATTCGTAGATGAAGTTTCGAATTAAAGGACGAAGTGTAAATATACCCTCCAATCTTTACAATAACAATTTAAATAGGCAAATCGACAGTTTCACCCCGGAGAAGTGCCCTGGTCCGCATCTCAATCCGAAGTCACCGTTCGACAATCCCCACTTTCCAAAACGACCCTGTCTACGTGCCGCCATTACAAAGTAACGTCACAGCGCTTACTCCACTACTACATATATCAAACTAGCGGCCGCCAGCGACTTCGTTCGCGTGGAGTTAGTTATGCCTCGCTTCTATTGGTTGCAGCGTTATGTTATATCGCCTAAAGCCTTCGTGGATTAATGGGCGATCCAACGCAAAAAAAATATTTCAAATCGGACCAGTAGTTCCTGAGATTAGCGCGTTCAAACAAACAAACAAGCTCTTCAGCTTTTTAAATTAGTATAGATGAGCAACTTTTATTAAAATGATTTCGTTATACACAACTTATATTTGTCCTGGGTCAAATAGTCACAGACTAATCTATGGCAATAATTAAAATCGAATAAAAAATAACTGCGGAAGAACAGTACTTCGAGATACGCTATCCACATAACGGGATCCAAACACGGAGTAGATCTATTAAAGGAGCTAATAAGACCGCTGCACTCTACGAGCCGGTTGCCGAAAATGTTCGGGTACTATTACGTCACGACAGCCTTGTGTAACCAGTCAACCAGCCGAGCAATCCAACCGGTACTGACGCCGACGGAAGTGTTTGTTAAGTTACAGATCTTTAGATACCTACTAGCGACCCGCTCAGCTTCGCACGAGTGCAATGCTGATACTAAATACATGACAAAAAAACTGTTAACGTTGTATAAAAAACATAGCGGCACGCCGCCCAACCGGCTGGTACCGCCGCAAATGCGACGCACCACAATTTTTAAATTTGTAATATCTTCGAAACTATTTATTTAAACCATTTGCTGTAAAGGGCGATAGACCTATATTTAAAAAAAATAGGGGTGGATTACCCTTAACATTTAGGGGGATAAAAAATAGATGTTGTCCGATTTTCAGACCTACCCAATATGCACACAAAATTTCATGAGAATCGGGAAAGCCGTTTCGGAGGAGTTTGGGAACGAAAACTGTGACACGAGAATTTTATATATAAGAAGATTATTTTTTGTTTATGCGAAATACGAAACAGGTGTCCAATATTTTTAAATACTGCCTATGTACAAAATTTCAAAAACATAATAAAAAAAACACAAAGTTATGAGCTTGCTATTCTACTTGGTCCCAACAAAAATATGGTCAAAGCTCCGCACGGGCGGGAGAGCGCGGTGCGTTAACCTCTGGCGTCAGCTGTGGCGCGCGGCACAAGTACTATGATCTATCGTAACCGCTCGGTAACCAATCTGCAACAATTCCTAACTGTATTTGGGAAAAAATATAACATGATGTAAAAATGATTGGAAACGATTCAGTTGCTTATTCTGAACAAACTACATGTTTTCAGGTTTCGTATAAATAACGTTGTATACATAATTTGCTGCACCACGCATTTTTGGGGCATGATTTCGATCCTGTGATAGTATTGTGATAAAAAACAATCTTTAAATGTATTAAACCAGCACCTTAATTGCGTAACACATTATTACCACAGTCTAAAAAATCATACAGTCGTCCGACGAATACGTCTAGACAGAACAATCGCGCGGGGTGTGAGGGGCGAGACGCGGGTAAGCGGCACCCGAGCTGCGAACAAAACAATGTTCGTAACTCGGTATCTATCATTAAGGGCTAACACATGTTTGTTTTTTTATTTGTTTGTTTTATAATTTGATACGAGTGTCAATTTTGAGTATAATTGGGGTGCTTGTTACGAAAAAGCCATCTTTTTTGACATCCAAAATGGCGGACGTAATTTTTTTTATAATTTGATATGAGTGTCAATTTTGAGTACAATTGGGGTGCTTGTTACGAAAAAGCCACCCTTTTTGAAATCCAAGATGGCGGACGCAAATGTAAATGTATATTAATATGATATGGGTGTTAATTCCGAGGTAGATTGGGGTGCTGGTTACGAAAATGCCATCTAAATAACTTAAATCTGTCTCGAGCTGTTCCCTTAGTAAAAATAGCAAATTAATTAAATATAATACAGCTATCGATGTTGATCGGCAATAAATAAATAATTTCATAAATATTGTTTATTTGTGACAACCCTGGCCGATGTTTCAAAGCGTTGACGTTAATGGAAAAAGATCTTCTGGATCTTTAGTAACAATGGGAGTCCCACAGGGGTCAATTCTTGGTCCTTTTTTGTTTCTTATTTACATCAATGACCTGCCGTACCTAATAAAGGATAACCACGATATAGTGTTGTTTGCAGATGACACTTCACTTTTATTTAAACTGAAACGTCAGCAGCAGGTTACTGATGATGTAAATAGCGCGATCTCCAAAGTAGTCCATTGGTTTAATGTTAATAATTTACTCTTAAACGAGAAAAAAACCAAATGCATTAAGTTTACTCTACCTAACGTGAGGCAGGTGGAAACTAAAGTGTTGATAAAGGGCGAAGAATTGAAATCTGACGACAGCACAGTATTCTTGGGTATAACTCTGGATGCTAAGCTTCAATGGGGTTCACATATAGAAAAATTGTCTAAAAAGCTAAGTTCTGCTGCATACGCAGTTAGAACAATTCGTAATTTGACTGATGTTAAGACGGCCCGTTTAGTGTACTTTGGCTATTTCCACAGCGTAATGTCGTACGGCATTCTGTTGTGGGGAAATGCCGCCGATATTCAAACAATATTTGTTTTGCAGAAACGAGCTGTTCGTGCAATTTATAAATTAAGTCCGAGACACTCTCTCAGAGAAAAATTTAAAGAGATTAATGTACTGACCGTGCCGTCTCAATATATTTATGAAAATCTTTTGTATGCTCATAAAAATATAAAATTGTTTAAAAAATACAGTGATGTCCATGATATAAATACTAGGAACAGGCACAAATTTATTGTACCTACAACAAGGCTCAAGAAAATAGGTGGCTCTTTCAGATGCCAATGTATACATTTTTACAATGGACTTCCAGAGGTGGTTCAAGATCTGAGCCTGAATAAATTCAAATCCTTCATTAAACGTAAGTTGTGTCAGAAAGCATTTTATAGTGTGAAGGATTATATTGAGGACAAAAAGGCTTGGGCTTGAGCTGCGTCCGATTTCTATACAATGATTGTTCTTTGATTTTTCCTCTTGTAGTTTTAATATGTAATTGTTTATGTTATTTAGTCAAAGCCTGTATTACACACTATGTAGCCAAGCATATTGTACGTTACGGAATTGTATCGCTGACAGAGGTGTTCGGCACTTGTGCAGCTGCAACTGCACAGGAGTTAAACTTTCCACAGATTCGGGAACACTGTTGGAGCTGCTGAACCTTGGACAAAACTATCTTAGCATTGTGTAGATTCAATTTCTTAGTATTGTATAATTGCATGGCAAACGTGTGAGCACAATGTACGAATGTGCTGTAAGGCATTTATTTGTTGGGTTAGTCTTTTTTATTGACTTAATTGTGCTCTGGCTGTTGAGAGTATGTCATGCTCACTCAAATGTCTCGCTGATGGTGGCGTGTGTTTTGGGTCATTGGGTTCCCTTCGATATGGTTGAGCTGAATGATGCTGATCCATACGTCATGTTCGTGAACGGACGCCGTCGGAGGGGACTGGTCATCTCTTAGCTGCCACGGCGTATTTTAATTTCTGAATTGATTTTTGTGTGTTTTCCATAATGGACGCTCTCAGCGTACAATATATTTCTGCATCGTTCTCACACGGTTGATTTCAACATGAATGATGTAATCAAATATTTGTAACAATAGCTTAAAAATTTAAAAGAGTGTCCATGGAGTTTCTTGCCCGTTCTTCTCCATAGGTACCTACTCTTTGGAATGGGCGACTAGCTTCATCTTATTGACTGACCGACCTTCTGACAATTCAAAAGTGCCTGTAACTGGTTTATTTGAAATAAATGATTTGATTTGATTTGATTTGATGCGTTACTGTCTAGACGATGTCGGCATTTTACACGAGATCAAAGGCGTCGACCTACTGTATGATTTTTATACTGTGTACGCTCAATTGGAATAATTTGGAAGCCAATTGCTAATCCATTGCTCCATATGTTCGGAAAGTATGTCGACTCAACAACGTAAATAACGCAATGAATGTTGTTGATCTGTCAAAATTGTATTATGCAATTACCCTACTGATTAAAAACTATATGTATACCAAATTTCATACATATCTGTGGCGTACTTCCCACCAGCGAAGCGGGCAGCAGCGCTTCTCCTGTGGATTATCAAATTACTGCGATCCCCAACCCGCCTGCCTTGCATGGGGATTATGGTATTGCCCCCCAATCTATAGGTTGAGAAAAAGAGGAAAAAGACTTTTTAAGTGAAAGACTAAATAAGAGGTATTTTCGGCAGATTGAGACTGAAATCAAACTATGTTTAACAAAATAAATTATTAATTGATTGATTGAGGCTGTGAACATTATGGAAATGAGTAAAATTGCTGCAATTTTAATTATTCCCATTCGACTTCTTGTGTTGAGATTATATTAATAGTAAATAGAATTCTCTGTATTTTGTAAGCAATAATAAACAGAAATAAAAAGAAGAATACAGAATATAAAATGTGAAGTAAAATGTATTACCTAAGCTTGTTTGTTTCGTAAACTTTCTTTAACACTTTTGTGTTCGACATGCTGTCAGCGCAAGCGCAGCGCGCAGGCGCAGCTTTTCGAATCACTTTTCATTACTTACATATTACATAGAAAAGTACAGAAGTATCACTAAAAACATAATTTGAAAATATGTACATACCGATGAGATGTATTGATTTACTTACTTACCACTTATGTACACACATGTATATAAATAGAGCAGAAAAACTTATACACAGGCGATGTTTAGGTATTTGATAAGAAATCCCTACCAGCAAACCTTCGATAGGACATTAGACAGAGAGATGTAGACAACGTGTGTATGAGTAAAGAAGGCAAAAAACACATCAAAACAAAAGAAAGGAATTTTCAATTGTTTTTATTGATAAACGTACTTTCTTTTAACCTCGAGCACGCCTGGTTGAAAACGATGGAAGTGGTCTATGATAGAACGAGCATGTCCAGATGATGCCAACGTTCGCTCTTGCTTTGAAGGTAGACGGGTTAAAAGTGAAAAGAAATACCGATGTCGAGCATAGTTAAGGTAGTAATTAATATTTAGATAAGAAGAATGCATTATGAACAGCTGTAAAATGCTATGCTATGCTTGGGGTTTCACTGCGCAATCGAATCAGGAATGAGGAGATCCGCAGAAGAACGAGAGTAACCAACATAGCCTGAAGAATTGCAACACTAAAGTGGCAGTGGGCCGGGCACATTGCCCGTGGGACCGATGCCCGATGGGGCCTACGGGTTCTCGAGTGGCAACCACGCACCGGAAGACGCAGCGTGAGTAGGCCCCTGACAAGGTGGACCGACGACCTGGTGCAGGTCACAGGAAACCGCTGGATGCGGGAGGCGCAGGACCGGTCATCGTGGAGACCCTTAGGGGAGGCCTATGTCCAGCAGTGGACATCTTTCGGCTGAAATAATGATGATGATGATGAGTCAGCTCCTCAAATTGATAGTCGGCACACGTGAGATTAAACTTGAGTTGAACTAATGGACCTTTTGAGATTAGTTTTTGTATGTTAATAACGACATTGGGTATGTTGCGTGTGTTGGATCCATTATTGTGATATTAGTAGTAATTTGGTCTACAGTTGCTCTGTTAATTTTGAAGTTAACCATGAAGCCAAGAAAAAATAAATGTTCAAACTAAATAATCATAATTAGCGTCTAAATTTTGTATTTAGTAGCACGAGTTTTTAGTCGTTTTAAACGACCAAAAAAACTAGCCGTCCTCGGCCGATTTTCATCATCATCAAGCTTTTTATCGTCCCACTGCTGGGCAAAGGTCTCTTCTCATACAGAGAAGGATTGAGCGTAATCACCACGCTTGCTCAATGCGGGTTGGCGATTGTAATCGATATGCGCGACTTTAAAATGACTCGTGTTTCTAAAATTCTTAATAAACGCTTAACTGATTTATAATCCCAATGTGTTTCCATTGATATTAATCTTCATGATACTCACTTTACTTACAACTGTCAAAGTCATACCTTTGACAGTTGTAAGTTTTATGCTTTTTTAGTAAACAACAGTACAGGCACTTTTGAATTGTCAGAAGGTCGGTCAGTCGAAGATGAAGCTAGTCGCCGCGTAGAGCACAATCAAGTCAATAAAAGAGACTTACAGTACATTCGTACATTGTGCTCACACGTGTGCATGCAATTATACAATACTAACAAATTGAATCTACACAATGCTTAGATAGTTTTGTACAAGGTTCAGCAGCTCCAACAGTGTTCCCGAATACTAAGTTTAGCTCCTGTGTAGCTGTGTAATCTGATTAGAGTTCAAAAGTTAGTTTATTAGACGTCTCCACTGGACTGACTCAACTACACTGGATAGCAAATAAACCAAGTCACCCGGTTTATTTGCTATACAGTGTAGTTCATCGTGGAGGCGCCTAAAAGACAAAGTTTAAATGTATCATGCGCTTTTAACACCGGTATCACCACACCCCACAAACTGAGACACAATCTAACAAAAGTAGCCTCCTCATAATATATACTATGGTTTTAGAAAACTCTGGAGCCATAGCGCTTGATGGCGCACTCCTACCAATCTGCTCCGACTTTCGGTATCTCGGTTCACTCGTGCAAAGCGATGGCGAAATAGATCGGACGGTTAAGCACAGAATAAACACTGGGTGGATGAAATGGCGGCAGGTCACGGGAACAATCTGCGACTCCCGCATTCCCCTTAAACTTAAGGGGAAAATATATAAAACCATGATCCGACCTGCTGTCTTGTATGGATCAGAATGTTGGGCTACGAAAGGGATGAATGAAAGGCAATTGCATGCAGCCGAGATGAGAATGCTAAGAGGGATGTGTGGTGTTACACGAATGGATAGAATAAGAAATGAGTACATAAGAGGAAGTCTGAAAGTGGCACCGGTAGCTGAAAAGTTGTGTGAAAATCGGTTGTCATGGTACGGGCATGTTTTACGGAGAACTGAGGAGAATGTCGTGAGGAGAGTCTTAATTATGAATGTTGATGGCTATAAGAGTAGGGGAAGACCAAAGAAACGATGGATGGAATGTGTGAAGGATGATATGGCTAAGAAGGGGTGACTGCCGAGATGGCTTCTGATAGGGATGCATGGAAGAAAAAGACATGTTGCGCCGACCCCAAATAAATTGGGATAAGGGCAGGAGAATGATGGTTTTAGAAAACTACGTTAAGTAGACGGCTGTATTCCTAGTATGAGTTTTCATTACGACACTCGATCGTCGATATCGAGCTGACTCATCGATTGGCCCGCTTCAAGGTTGTAAGAACTCTCAACCAATGAGAGCGCCAAACGCGCTCGATATCGACGATCGAGTCTCGTAATGCAAACTCATACTCGGCATACTGGGCACATACCTCTCAATAAGTTTTTTGATCCCCTTTCATCCTACCGCGTAACTAGTTATAGACATGCATATATGTCACCATAAAATGAAACTTAAAACGGGTTTCCGAAAGGCTTATAGAGGTCAGTACCGGAGGCTTAGTCGCTTCGGGCGAAACACGAAATTCTCCTCGCCATAAATAAGGGGACAGACCGGTCGACCTGCTCAGGACCGTATATGTACAATTTTTTAAACCGGGTTATAAAATTAAGAAGAGCTTATCACATGAGGTCATTGAGAACATGAATTCAGTATTTTTAAGACTAGTGTTGTAATGAAATGTACGTACCTACATATTCGCATTTATTTACATTCATTCCTGTAAGTAGGGTCAGAATCAGGGTTCCATTACATTTTCGGGGAGAAAATGTAATGAAAAAGTGCACACTTATTTTTTTTTTATTATTATTAATATAGTGATGCAATCGTTGATGGTAAAGCGCGCTAGTTTATTTTGGCTTTTCACTCTGACCTTGAAGACACTTAAATTGTAGTCAGACGGAAACACCCCACAGCACCAGCCCAAATGTGGCTGCAGTAATCCACATACGACCGGACCTGTGTTTTATATATATCCATACTAATATTATAAATGCGAAAGTAACTCTGTCTGTCTGTCTGTCTGTTACGGTTTCCCGCCTAAACCTCTCAACCGATTTTAATGAAATTTGGCACAGACAATCTTCAGACCCTGAGAAAACATAGGCTACCCTTTGTCCCGGAAAATTTGATATTCCCGAGGGAAATCTAAAAAGCGCGATATAACCGAACTCCACGCGGGCGAAGCCGCGGGCGGAAAGCTAGTATATATATATTTTTTAATCATTATAAACTAGTGCTTGACTGCAATCCCGCCTGATGGTAAGCAGTGATGCAATCGTTGATGGTAAAGCGCACTAGTTTATTATGCCTATTCACTTAAAAAATTTAGGAATAGGAAGGATGGCGGCAGTTGAGCGAGGTGATGCAATGTTAAACCCAAGACCAACACGACCAAACGATGCTGCGCTAGAGGGAGATTGATCTGGAGACTCTCCACGACCAAACTCCCGACACAACATTTGGCGCATCGTACCCGCCACACATCGCATCCCAACTGCTCAGACCCATCCACCGTACGGCTTCACCAGACATCATGCCGGAACACGACGAATCGCTTGGCGGCAAGACTTTGTCTGGTGAGTGGTAACCTTAGAAGTTGTCCTAGTGTGAAGCACCGCCGGGCATTTGCGCCAACCGCCCAAATTGTAGGTTCCAGGGAATCTACTAATTATATTAGTCTGCGCCTTTCGTAAATTGACGTATTTTTAGTAACCATGTTTTAATCGCATCTAAACTGTATATGGAGTAAGTATCTTAATTTGAGAGGATAAAGTAATATTTTACCTTTTATCAGAAAGAAAAAGATGCATTGAACTCAAAATTACTTTAGATTGTAAACAAGATAGCATTTTCTAAACCTATCATTTCCTGTCCTTTGCTGCAAGAAAGCAATAACCATTAAACACTTTATTTTACTGAATTTTATTGCACGTCGTCTAGATGCCGATAAAAGGGCATTTCTCCACGTACTCGTGTCAGATTTAAGGATAGTTCCAAGAATTTATCTCTTCAGAACCGAGAGAATGCATTCGCGGCACTAACCGGTTGTATTATTCTTTTTATACTCTCTTCAACACCATATATCAGACAAAATGGAGGTATTAGGAAGTATTTTAAATGAATACCAGCTGGGTAATTACGTAACACATTATCAGTAGCAATGGGTTTCATTTTGACAGTACCACAAAATTCATTGTGTTGTTTACGTTTTTGAGCAGATTTAGCAATCTACTTCAAAATGATTCAGAATCGTTAGTGATAGTATGTTAATATCGTTCTAAGCGATAAGATCGCCCATTGTTTCACCCTTTATAAAATCTTTATATTTATGTTCTGTAATTTATACGGTGCATGTAATTAAAAAAAAAAAAAAAAATTCTTTATTCATACAATAACCTTTGATTTTTCTTAAAACTAGGACAATGTATCCTGTGGCTTAGGAGTCAGAAAAGAAATTAAGTACTAAGAAATTAAGAGTATGTATGTATTGTATTACCTGCTATTATTATGTTGGTAATAGTATATATGTGTATATACACATACATACTATTACCAAAATGTATACTTATAATATATGTACCTATAGGTACATACAAAACTAAAAATTTGGTAGAGAGGTGTTGCAATGACTCTACCCTAACTGTTGCGAAAATAACTCTGCAATTTCCATTTTCCACCTATTCTCGCAACAAATTAGTTTGAAGTTTGAAAACTTTTATTTCAGTGAATAATCCATTAGATTAACAATTACCTATATAATGTTAAATTAAGCACTAGCTTATAATATAAAAATAATTATTAACACATTATAGCTTAGAGATTGTTGTCACCTTGACTTTTCCACATTCACGCAAAAATACAAAATCATCTCATGTCGTAAGACTAAATTATAAATGTCACCTCAAAAAAAAAACAAATGAGAGTTATACCACGCATTTAAACAATGCTGCTAATGCACCGAGAGAAGTGCTGGCGATTATGACAAAACGAGCGATGTATTACGCAATGAGTTTGCAATCGTTTTTACGTGATTATGTATTGAGATAAAAAATTGTGCTGTTTTGTATGCTGGCATTAAAAGTATGGTTGCAATCATTTCGTAGTTAGAGCAGTAATCGTTTCATTTTGGCTTCTACATCAAGAGTGAGAGAGAGACAAAGGGATATTGAGAGAGAAATGGAGTATCCTGTCACGAGATAACACATGCCTATATTTACCTAATAACTAAAATCTGGATTCACGAAACTGATGATAAAAAAATAAAATAGGGAAGAAACTCGCCTATTATTGCCAGTTCCTGGACACATTATGTGTCCAGATCCTGGGCTGGTATTGAGAATTTAAGGGAAATCCCCAAAAACATGTATCGATGCTGATATGGAACCCTAGACCCCATACTCCAATTATAAAACCAACTAAGCATTAGCCGGAACACGACGAATCGCTTGGCGGCAAGACTTTGTCTGGTGGGTGCTAACTTCTGCCGGCAGCCGATGTTATGGCCTAGCATATTCTCTTAAACATAAAACATCCTCATATCTATAATTTCAAGCTGTCATGCTTCCCTAGCATGTATGTCTTCACACATGAGGTACCGTCAAAGTAAAAACTGTCCAAAACCCATGGTTATTATCAGCAAAACAATACTTAAAATGGTGGATTAAATTGTTGTCTTCATGCTTATTAACTTCACAATGTCAGGTTTTTGCGTTCTACATTAATACGCGTCGTATTGAACCCGGAACTCGCTGGGATTCACCAAGCGTGACAAAGATGTGCCTAAATGATGACTCGACTCGCTAATTAAATGTACGGTTTTTAGTATCTACAATGTTATTTTTACTTTATACCAAACCTGAATATAGTTTGTTCAGAATAAGCAACTGTCAACAATCATTTATTTATTTGTTTACTAGCTTTTCGCCCGCGGCTTTGCCCGCGTAAATTTCGGTTATATCGCGCTTTTTAGAAGTCCCTCGAGAACATCAAATTTTTCCGGGATAAAAGGTAGCCTATGTCCTTTCTCAGGGTCTAAAGATTGTGTGCTTTCCGCCCGCGTCTTCGCCGGCGTGGTGTTCGGTTATATCGCGCTTTTTAGATTTCCCTCGGGAATATCAAATTTTTCCGGGATAACAGGTAGCCTATGTTTTTTTCTCAGGGTCCAAAGATTGTCTATGCCAAATTTCATTAAAATCGGTTGAGAGGTTTAGGCGGGAAAGCGTAACAGACAGACAGAGTTACTTTCGCATTTATAATATTAGTATGGACTAGTATAGATTAAAACTTTATGCACAAAGAAAGACATTGCACAATGGCGGACTTAATGCCTTAGGCATTTTCTACCTTAAGGTGATACAGAGACAAAACATGGTAGGTGCAAAGATATAAAAGTGAAGTTGAAAGAGAAACACAAAAAGAAATACATACATACAAAATATAAACAGTAGAAAGAGATAAAAAAATACAATATGTAAAGAAAACCCTGTCCGACCCATAAGGATAATAAAGGTTAGGTAAACACTTGACCAAATATAATATAAAATTTTACATAATCATCATAGTAACAATACTAATGAATTTTGAAATAATCCTTTTTTCCCGGGAATTAATTCCAATTTCCCCGAAATTTGGTAATTTTAAAAAAAGTGACAACACCGGTATTATTATAAGCGAATAGCGACGCGACCACGTCACAGGTGCCGCGTGCCCTGCCCCCCGCCGCCCGTGGAAGGGGTTGCTTACCGCACATGTATTAAGTTACCTCTTTTTGCGAAATAATTGTATTTATTTTTTTAGGGGGATATTTTTTAAGTTTAGCCTGTCTTTGTGGGCATTAGTAGAATCAGTTATCGATACCTAACAATACCTTCACGGATCGGACAGGGTTTTCTTTACATATTGTATAGATAAAGAAAAAGATTCGAAAAAGATACCATGAAAAACCACAAAGTTACGAACTTGTTATCTTACTTTGTTGTCTCAACAAAAATATGGTCAATGCTCCTAGTACTATGATATACCGTCAGCTGTATGGCTCGGTAGCCAAACTACAACAATTTCTAAATGTAATTGGGAAAAAATATAACATGGTGTAAAAATGATTGGAATCGATTAAGTTGCTTATTCTGAACAAACCATATTCAGGTTTCGGATCACAGATTACAGAATACTCCATACAGATACCTTAACGTGAACAACAATTTGAGTCCAGCTCAAGTCGAGCAGACGGTCGAGCAAAAAAAGTTTCTGAAAGAGATCACTAGATGGCCACCAGGGAGCGCTTGACCGGTCGGCCACTACCGCCATATATGTCTTGTCTACATTGTCATATATACATCCATGCGTCGTGCATCGAGCAATACGCATTCTAAAAGAAGATAACAGCAATATAATGGTTAGAAGACATCTTATCTTAACCTAAAAAAAATATGTTATGACAGGATTAATTGAGTACACTGCCATCTATTGTCCCGAGTGTAAAATAAAAATCATTGTCAGTACTGAGCCCATTTTACCGTTTTGTTTAATTACGTTATTTATACGTGTAAATATACGGAGTAGCATTAAATAAGTAAATTCAAATAGTTAAAAATATTAAAAATGCTACAAACTGCACATAAGAGGTTTAAAATCGTTCCTAAGTTTTAGACCACAACCTATGCTGCCATCTATTATCTTTTGATAAGAACTGAAAGTCTGTTGTACGGGATGATACCCCATGTTTCGGATAAACAAAAACTAACGTGTGTGGAAACCAACTACCATCGTTAAACATACATTATTTATGTATGTCCATGAGGTAAATGACTTACTTATTCTATGTTGCAACAAAGCCAGAACCTATTTACCTATTCCACACGCCTTTTTATGTATTTGTCAACGACACCCACAGATAACAGCAAGGCCGGTTGAAATTACTACCTATTACATTTATATTGTACAATTTAGGACATAGTACCTGTACGCTTATTAGTCAGAGGACAATATTTCTACGCCTTGCAAGGTGTCGTATACACCATACAATTTTAATAGTTCTACAGCGACAGCTCACTCCCTCTGTCCAATGACTCCTACGAACGCGCTAATCTCAGGAACTACTGGTCCGATTTGAAAAATTATTTTTGTGTTGGATAGCCCATTAATGCAGGAAGGCTTTAGGCTGTGTAACAGCACGTTGCGACCAATAGGAGCGGAGCATAACTAACTCCACGCGAACGAAGTCGCTGGCGGCCGCTAGTTACATATATGTGTTATACAATTTAGGACGTAGTACCTGTACGCTTATTAGTCAGAGGACAATGTTTCTACGCCTTGCAAGGTGTCGTATACACCATACAATTTTAATAGTTCTACAACGACAGCCCACTCCATCTATACAACGACTCCTTAACATTCATAAACAATAAAAGATTACGTAAGATGCATGACGTAGTGTGAAACATCCTTTATGCGCGCGCAGTCCGATTCTGTGAAGTACCTATGTAAGTGCAACGAACCACTCTGCTCTAGTATGTGGCGATCGCTAAACATTATATACAGGATGTTTCATATGTGGATGAGCGTAACTGAGCCTACAACGTTTTATTTTTGTGTATTCTATGTTTTAATGACTTTAGTTTTTGGAGTTGACAGCCTCCGTGGCGTAGCGGTAGCGAACGCAGCCGTTTCGCAAGGAGGCGCGGGTTCGATCCCCGCACAGTGCAAATATTTGTATGTATGAATATGAATATTTGCACTGGTCTGCCATACGAACATCTAGTGGCAGTCGTTACGGGTTGTTGGAGCCCTTAAAGGTCTAACAATTGGTTTTACTGCAATGCTTAGATATCGCCTTCGGGTTGTGGAGGTCAGACGGCAGTCGCTTCACGGAAAATTTCGAAGTTTAGCCAAAATCATCAGTTAGACTGGTAAAGCGGACTCTAGACTCCAAAGCTGAAAAGCTACGGATGCGACTGGGATTAACGCTGACATGATGATGATGATGAATTTTTGGAGAACGACATTGTTACTATCTCGGGTAGAACACGAACAAGGTTGGCACTAGACAGTGGGGATCAGCACAAGGGAGCCTCAGTCCTGTGCTTAGCAGTGGGTAAAGTCGAGCGATGGATGTTGCCTTCAAGTAAGACAATAAATCAACAATATTCATTGCGTCATTCACATTGTCGAGCACGAGACTTGTTCAAACAAATGAAGCAGAGGATTACCAATTTCCGTTCAAAATTTTTGGATTGTTATTGCAAGGGTACTACACAATCATGGTACAGTAGTAAATTTAATTCGTTGCAATTAAGACATTCTTCTGAGCTGAGAAAATCGAGATTCACTATTCACTTCACTATTTCGTAAATGGATCAATTACTTCATCTTGAGTTCTTATTTTATCTCCATTTAGATTCTTCCATCCTGCCTGATGGTACTCTGTGATGCAATCGTTAATGGTAAAGCGCACTAGTTTATCAAGAGCCAATTCACTCTGGGAAAATGGAGTAAGGAAAGGTTTGAGTGTGTCCGTATTCCAGAAGGAAACTCAAGCATTGATCTCTGCTTAAACATTGCTTAAACCTAGTTTCAACCAATCAAATGGCTTGAAACGAGACTTAAGTAGAGCTTGAGTTTTGAGTGACGTTCTGTAATACGGTTCTTATAGCAATCCACATTCACACTCAAACCTTTCCTCACTCCATTTTCCCAGAACACCTTTTCGCAGTATAAGTTTCTCTTTAACCATCATGTATGTACGGACGGCAGCAGGTCAAGCTACCCAAAACTGTCAGATATTCCCAATCAACCTTGAGCCTTATTGCTTAAGAAATGAAGATGAAAATCGGATAAAGAAATCTGTCAGATTGTAGTAGCTTGATGTGCCATCGTTTGTACATAAAAGTTTCTTCATAACAGCAGTATTATATTCCAGGTATTTATTCAGTCAAGTGCTAAACCCTTGTTATTGTAGTATTTATAACTATGTATTTATACATAGACTTTGTCGCAGTGAATGTCTGAAGTCCGAACTATGCAAGTGTTGCATAATACCGCGGAGCTTTCTCCGCTTAAAACTACGACGAAATAATGTTTGGCTTGTATTGTGGGTAGTTTTGTGTTTGTAACCTTTAGAAAACCGCGCCCTAATTGCGTAACACACTCATTATCATCAACCTTTTTATCATCCCACTGCTGGGCATAGGATGACAGCCTCCGTGGCGTAGCGGTAGCGGACGCGGCCGCTGCGCAAAGTGGCGCAGGTTCAATACCCGCACAGTGCAAGTATTTGTATGCATGAATATGAATATTTGCACTGGTCTGGTCGTGCCTCGGAAAGCACGTTAAGACGCTGTGAATAGCAAACTTTTAGGTATTTGAGGGGGTGAAGCAGACGAAGTGGGACACGACTAGCCCCGCCCACTGCGGGGCGCGGGGCGCTCCGCGCGAGTACATCGATGCGTGAGGCGTCATGCATCGAGAAATACGCACGTTCTATTAAATCTATACCAACCATTCTCTATTCCATCTACATTTAGAAGCGTAATTTCACAACCCAACCGCGAGGTATGGTTGGCTCTGTTCGTCACAGTCCCGGTTCGCATTAGACGAGCAGCAGTTTCGAATCCCACATCCGTTCACTTTACCTTGCGATTTTCGAAAATGTATATTTTATACATATTTTCATTTTTTATTATTACTTTTGTTTTCTTTTTTATTTTTATAATGCGCTTTGTCAGTTCTGCTTAAATTTTTTGTGTTATGTCCTTTTTTCATGAAACTGTTAGAAATATATCATTTCTAGAAATTACTATTTATAAACAGCTGTTTAGAGTAACTGTTAAAAAAAAAATGCATTTTCGGATATTTAAAAAATAAAAGATTTTTTCTTCAAAACTGCAACTCTTATCGAAGTCGGGTTTGTACGAGTGCTTAGAATAACACAACACAAAAAGATTGAAATAGATGGAGGCACTTGGAGGAGGCCTATACTGAAAGGGGCCATGAATAATGCAACAAAATTAAATCTAAATTTACTGTTTTGAACTATTATCAAATCAACTGTTATTTTTATTGTTTTTCTTTTCTATTCCATCTACATTTAGAAGGGTTATTTCACAACCCAACCCCGAAGCATGGTTGGCTCTGTTCGTCACAGTCCCGGTTCGCATTAGACGAGCACCAGGATCGAATCCCACTTTACCTTGCGATTTTCGAAAATGTACATATTTTACATATGTTCATTTTTTATTATTACTTTTGTTTTCTTTTTTATTTTTATAATGCGCTTTGTCCGTTCTGCTTAAATTTTTGTGGTATGTCCTTTTTTCATGAAACTGTTAGAAATATATCATTTCTAGAAATTACTATTTATAAACAGCTGTTTAGAGTACCTAACTGTTAAAAAAAATGCATTTTCGGATATTTAAAAAAATAAAAGATTTCTTCTTCAAAACTGCAACTCTTATCGAAATCGGGTTTGTACGAGTGAAATAGATGGAGGCACTTGGAGGAGGCCTATACTGAAAGGGGCCACGAATAATGCAACAAAATGAAATCTAAATTTACTGTTTTGAACTATTATCAAATTAACTGTTATTTTTATTGTTTTTCTTTTTTTTAAATTATATTATGAACTAAGAAATTCATGGTTAAATAAAGGCTTATTATTATTATTAATATTAATTTCTAGAAATTTGTAGAAAGAAAATTATAACGAATTGATTTTAAATATTAGTTTGCATTATAATTGTTACAAAAAGAATATATTTAAAAAGATGGAACAATTACTACAAAAATACAGAAAATCGGATAAATTAATAATAATTAAAAAAAAAAAACAATTGCAAATAAGAAATCCAACAAAAAGCATACAACGTAAGGCTGGGGTTTGAACTCGAACACATACAGGTGAAGAAAAATGTGCCGCGAAAAAGTAAAAAGAATAATTACAGAAAAAAAAATCAAATAAAATATCGGCAAAAATACAACAGTAAATTAAAAAGCATTTATTTCAATTAAAATCTACAAAAAGCATATAATGTAAACCTGGGGTTTGAACCCGGGCAAAAACGAAATGTGATTATTCATCAACAAACAGACACGTAAATATAATTATTTTCTGTGCGGGATAAAGCAAAAAGTGACATAGGTCCGACAAGCACCGCGCCTCAACGGTCACTGTCGCTAAGCATAGAAGTGAAAGAGAAGGCAATGGACGCCGCGATGGAGCGACGTTTCGTTCACGTTATTTATCATTAAATACATTATTTATTTTAGAATATCTTAGTTAAATCGATAAACAAAAACAATGGTTTCATTTACTATTATATTTTACATCGCTCTTCTCAATTTTATCAAGATTTGATGATTTGATGATACAGTTACAACTGTTATAAATTCAATTTTAGGGGTTACTTTAGGATTTTTTTCTATCGAGAAAATTAATTCAAAACGTGTTTTGAAAACAATGGTTTCCTGCTAAATATAATCAAGATTAATATATAAATTTTTGGCTGCTCTGAAATGTATACATTTGGCTAAAAAATTGTTTTAAGAAGCCTATTTTTACTGAACACAGCGCCTTAAGCCGTTGGTCCCGGTTGCCATACGAACATCTAGTGGCAGCCGTTACGGGTTGTTGGAGCCCTCAAAAGTCTAACAATTGGTCTAATTGCAATGCTTCGATGTCGCCTTCGGGTTGTGGAGGTCAGACGGCAGTCGCTTCACGGAAAATGTCGAAATTTAGCCATATCAGCAGTTGGACTGGTAAAGCGGACCCCAGACTCCAAAGCTGAAAAAGCTTCGGATGCGACTGGGATTAACGCTGTGATGATGATGATGATTGCTGGGCATAGGTATCCTTTCATACAGAGAAGAATTGAGTGTAATCAACATGCTTGCTCAATACGGGTTGGCGATTTCAGACTTAAAGTCCAGGTTACCTACCATAATATACTTTACTATCCATTTGATTTATTTTAAAACATATTGCTTATCCATTGCTCCGTGTGTTAGTAAAATGTGTCTTCTCAACAACGACGTAAAGAACGCAATGAATGTTGTTAAACTGTCAAAATTAAACCTCTTGATACTGGCCCTGATTCCCTTGTACACAAACTAAACTAAATTAAAAGGTCAGTGCATCTTTTTCTTTCCATTTTATAAAGAAAAGGACAGAAGATAAAATGTCAGATAAGACTTGCCAAATTAGTCCGCTCCTGACGTAAATTGACGTAATTTTGGTCGCCATGTTTATAATTACGTCTAAACTGTCATATGGAGTATCTTAATTTGACAGGATTAAACTAAAATGTTATCTTCTATCCTTTTCTTAACGAAATAGAAAGTGTGTTACACAATTACCTTGCTGGGTGCTCTAGTAGAAATATTCTTCATACTATCACCTTTCCTTGCATCGGAAAATACGTTAAGCTGTTGGTTTCGGCTGATCGTAACGAGCAGTTAGAAGCTCGAAAGTCTAATTAAATTTCATGCATGCACTATTGTACAGACGACAGCACTTCAAGCTACTGCAATCTATCAGATTTCTTTATTAGATTTTCAACTTTATCTCTAAAGCATTAAGACTCAAGGTTGATTGGGAATATTTGGCAGTTTAGGGTAGCTTGACCTGTTGTCGTCTGTACATAAGATGTGGCCGTTATACCTCTAGTGCCGATACCTTCAGTTATCGATGTAATTTACAAATTACAAGAACATTTAGAGTTTCATCACAATGTCAGCCTATCATAAAATCCTCGAATTTCCCTACAAAAGTAGAGAGAGTTCGCCGAGTAGAGACTGGCTAGGTTATGGACGTTTTAAATCATGAGAACCGGTCTTCTGCTCATTGTTTTATGTAGGTACAGTGCAAATGGTCTTCCCGTAAGATTACAGTTTAAGTCTCTTCAAGACTAGGGTGAGCCCTTAAGACGCGGTGAACAGACAACTTTTAGGTATTTGAGGGGGTGAAGCAGACGAAGTGGGACACGACTAGGACGACGCTCCGCGCGAATACATCGATGCGTGATGCGTCATGCATCGAGAAATACGCGCGTTCTATTAAATCTATATTTATTTATTTATTTATTCTTTTGCACACATGACATGTACAGAGGCGGACTTAATGCCTTAGGCATTCTCTACCAGTCAACCCCAGGTGGTGAAGAGATAAGATGGTAGGTGCTTTAGCTTGAAAGAATATTTAAAGGAAAAAAAAGCCCCTATAATTATTAAAAAAATACTTAAATAAGCTAAATATACATACATACTATTACCAAAATATATACATATAATATATACATTAAAAAAAACTAAAATTTGGGAGAGGGGTGTAGCAATAACTCTTCGCTAGTTGTTGCGAAAATAACTCTGCTAACTAGCTATTCTCTATTCCATCTACATTTAGAAGCGTAATTTCACAACCTAAACGCGAAGCATGATTGACTCTGTTCGTCACAGTCCGGGTTCGCATTAGACATCCGCGGCGAGCACCAGGTTCGAATCCCACATACGTTTACTTTACCTTGCGATTTTCGAAAATGTATATTTTTTACATATTTTCATTTTTTATTATTACTTTTGTTTTCTTTTTTATTTTTATAATGCGCTTTGTCCGTTCTGCTTAAATTTTTTGTGTTATGTCCTTTTTTCATGAAACTGTTAGTTTACATCATTCTAAGCACTAGTACAAACCCGACTTCGATAAGAGTTGCAGTTTTGAAAATCTTTTAATTTTTTTAAATATCCGAAAATGTAATTTTTTAACAGTTACTCTAAACAGCTGTTATAAATAGTAATTTCTAGAAATTTGTAGAAGGAAAATTATAACGAATTGATTTTAAATATTAGTTTGCATTATAATTGTTACAAAAAGAAGATAGGTATTTAAAAAGATGGAACAATTTCTACAAAAAAATACAGAAAATCGGCTAAATTAATAATAATTAAAAAAAAACTATTGCAAATAAGAAATCCAACAAAAAGCATACAACGTAAAGCTGGGGTTTGAACCCGAACACATACAGGTGAAGAAAAATTTTCCGCGAGAAAATAAAAAGAAAGAATAATTACAGATAAAATCAAATAAAATATCGGCAAAAATACAACAGTAAATTAAAAAGCATTTATTTCAATTAAAACCTACAAAAAGCATATAATATAAACCTGGGCTTTGAACCCGGGCAAAAACGAAATATGATTATTCATCAACAAACAGGCATGAAAATATAATTATTTTCTGTGCGGGGTAAAGCAAAAACTGACATAGATCCGTCAAGCAGCGCGCCTCAGAGGTCACTGTCGCTAAGCATAGAAGTGAAAAAGAAGGCAATGGACGCCGCGATGGAGCGACGTTTCGTTCACGTTATTTATCATTAAATACATTATTTATTTTAGAATATCTTAGTTAAATCGATAAACAAAAACAATGGTTTCATTTACTATTATATTTTACATCGCTCTTCTAAATTTTATCAAGATTTGATGATTAATAATACAGTTACAGCTGTTATAAATTCAATTTTAGTGGTTACTTTAGGATTTTTTTCTATCGAGAAAATTAATTCAAAACGTGTTTTGAAAACAATGGTTTCCTGCTACATACCTATAATCAAGATCAACATATAAATTTTTGGCTGCTCTGAAATGTATACATTTGGCTAAAAAACTGTTTTTGGAAGCCTATTTTTACTGAGCACTGCGCCTTAATAAACTAGTGCGCTTTACCATCACTGCTTACCATCAGGTGGGATCGCGGTCAAGCATTAGTTTATAACGTTTAAAAAAGGAAGTTATTTGCCTTACCTAGTCCAGCACTGGGTATCTACAGCCTTAAAACACAAGTAATTAACACTCTACTTCCTCCGGAAGTAGGAACTGTCCATCAATTGACACGTGACGTGTTCAGAAATATAATATGGACGTCATGTCCGTCCCGTTACGGACGAGTCCCTTAGGAGTTGGGTAACTGATTACTTTCAGTTTTTACTGTTACGAGTATATAGATAGTGTAGAATAATGCTAATCATATAATAATCAAGTTCCTAAGGGAACGAGTAGTGTAGTTCCGAAGGGGATAAACATTATAGTTCCTAAGGGCCAAGGGGAGAAGCAGTTTAGTTCCTAAGGGTAATGAGGATAAGCAGTTTAGTTTATTAGGGCCAAGGGGATAAGCAGTATATTTCCTAAGGGCCAAAGGAATAAGCAATATAGTTCCTAAGGGCCAAGGAGATAAGCAGTATAGTAGCACAATTTTTGAGATCTTCACAGTACTAACAATAAGCTATTAGTAAGTTTACTTATTATAGTAATAAGTTTTTTTATGTAATTTTACATCCCAACCGGTTTATAAAAAAAATTATGATTCTTATCATCTTATATTACCTGCGTAAGTGATGTAAATGTACGCCCATCAATCTCAATTCACATCATTTTGAAGAATGTTGCCAGTTCATTGCTATCTATGTTTGAAAAATGTAGCTGCTCATCAATGTAGAAAAGGCAATGAATGTTGTTAAGCTGTCAAATTGAAACTCATTGCTCTTGATAGTAGGTATGTAACTCAGTTATGTACCCCACAATTCTCCTCAGTCTGTTTATTCGTAATTAACCAAGTAATTAAGTCAATTAATATCTAGAATCTTTAACACTCAGCTGTTTATCTTATCTGAAGATCTGGAATATTTTTGAACAACCTTTTATCTCTCACTAAGGCACGAAATGGGACTAGCCATGTGCAAGTAGCACTTGCGCGTAAGAATTTCCATACCAAAAAAAATATTATTTATTAGGCTTACACTTACAAAAAACACACAAGAAGTAACATACTGTCCCGGTTGCATCCTCGGCTTTCGCGTTGGAGCCCAGGGTCCGCTTTTCAACAATTACTCCTCCATTTCGCACGATCTCTGGGATCCCGTGGTGTGAGATTGTTGGCACGCATGTCATCTCTTACAACGTCAAGCCAGCACTTCTTTGGTCTACCTCGCTTGTTCCTACACGGCAGAGACGCCACGCCATGGCAAGACATTTATTACCCACGTAAGATGCCTGTTTTCGTAAGACGTGACCGTACCAGGTCCTGCAGTTTATTTGCTATGTCACGGACACGAAGACTGCCACGGATGCGAGAGTTATATCTATCCTCAGTGATGATCGACAAAAAATACAATCTCGATCATATGTTGCATTATCTACACGGTTTTGATTGACGCACATGTCGAGTTGTAGATACCAGTCAGCAAGGTAATGGAATGGTGGCTCAAAGTTCACCAGACATATGCCCATGTGACTTTTACCGACTGCTAGATCTAAAAGCACACTCGTACGACGTACTACATTCTCTAACGAGATATACAACTAGTTAATAGGTTTATGTTGTAATGATTGGTACATATACGCACAAGTGTGTCCCAGTTAAAAACGTAACCGTTTAGTAGTACTTACAGCTGGACAATTTAGACCATATATGGTAGGTTTGTTAAGAAAATATTTATATAGTTACGAAAATTTTATGTGTACAATTGAGATTTTGTGGGGTAATAATAATAATACAGGGTGTATCTAACGACGTAACGCAAACTCCGCAAAAAGGCTACACCGCATGCCACTAATAAAATTATGATAGTCATTTATATCGTTAATGGGCGGTTATAGAAATAATAGTGTTCAAGAAAAAGTGTCGGCTTGGCTTTTGAACGTTGCAAGCGTGCCGCCGTGCGTGTTTGTAGGTATGACGTTGACCCCTGTTGTGAACTCTCTAAATCAGCTGATAGGACAGAGTTTTGTTCACATTGCGCTTTTATGTGTAATTAGGGAATAAATTAAATTTTACTTTAAAATCTTATTGGGTTATAAAAGTATAGCAATTAAGAACGGTCTAAAGTGAAACAAACTGCTTTTTTTTTTAATCAGTAAAAAACCGACGAAAAATTCCACCACTAGGTTCAGAATCATGTACTGGATCCATAGTACTCGTTTGTGTGTCGATATCAAATACACCCTTTATGTATGCAATAAGTATTCTACTTACTACATTTTTTAGGGAATACAGAGTGGTGCACTTTTTAGGGAAAACACGAACAATGCTGGTCTGGGTCTGGTAAATCTGGGAATCCTAAACCATAGAAAAAAACCTAGCATCAAAAATAAAAAAATAAAAATTCAAACAAACTAAATCGCATAAAATTCAACATCCTTTAAAAATATTGGTTCACTTACCTCCGATCGGCGACAGCGCGATTCTGTGTCAACTTTTTAGTATAATAAGACTATTAAGTATAAAAAAAACAAAGTTGAAATTCCTTATTTAAAAAGTAATCTTAACTTAATACTTAAATTACGTTTTAAATTACGATGGCTGAAACAGATAAAAAATCCGTTTAAAATAATAGCTTCTAAGAAGCCAAAAGGCATGGTGCTAAGTCATAAATCTTGCGTTTCTTCAAAAGAGGTTACATCTTTCTCAAAAAAAATCAAGACAGCTTTACTTGAGACATTTAAAAAATAAACAGTTTGCAAAGTTCGTTGCACATAATCAGGTTTCTTGTGCAGTAAGTTGTCTTATATCGACAGCAGGACTTGTTTGAGTATCCGTTATAATTACAAGGACCCTTAGAGCATCAAACCAACACCAAGGACCTAACTAGTTCTTCTGAGGAAGCTTCCAAAGATTTTTTTTAATACTATGCCCGCGTTTTATCTGCGAAGTTTCAATCATCGCGGTGACTTATATTACGTTCATTTAAAATGGCTTTAGATAGTATAACACAAAAAAATGGGCAGCCTCCGTGGCGTAGTGGTAACGAACGCAGCCGCTGCGCAAGGAGGCGCGGTTTCGACCCCCGCATAGTGCAAATATTTGTATGCATGAATATGAATATTTGCACTGGTCTGGTCGTGCCTCGGAAAGCACGTTAAGCCGTTGGTCCCGGTTGCCATACGAACATCTAGTGGCAGTCGTTACGGGTTGTTGGAGCCCTCAAAAGTCCAACAATTGGTCTAATTGCAATGCTTCGAAATCGCGTTCGGGTTTTGGAGGTCAGTCGCTTCACGGAAAATGTCGAAATTTAGCCAAAATCTGCAGTTAGACTGGTAAAGCGGACCCCAGACTCCAAAGCTTCGGATGCGATTGGGATTAACGCTGAGATGATGATGATGATGGTAACGCCATAATAATGGCGGGTCAGACGTGAGACTGAGTGAAAATCCACCCGTGTTTTTTCGATCCTGGCGAGCTCCGTCATATTGTACTGACATATGTTTAAGGCGCGAGTGAAATATAATACAGCCGGGAATCCGCGGCTGACTTACATCTCCTGCGTCGTCAAGAGGCGTGAGGACCCAGACATCGTCCCTCCCTCACACGCCTGTGAGGCGTGCGCAGCGGTCAACACGCCTGCCTGCGACATGGAGGCCCCGGGTTCGATCCCCGGTCAGGTCATGATGGGAAACGATATTTTCCTGATTGGGCTGGGTCTTGGATGTTTATCTATACAAGGTGTAACATAAAGGGTATATACATAACAAAGGCATGGCATCTTTACATGATATTAAACGATATTGGAAGGGTTTTTTAATCCTATCTCTTTATGTTAGGAAGTTATGAGCAAAAACACCGCCTGTGATAGGCTACTATCATACTAGTCGCACAGAGATATTGAAGACATTTATCGGATTTTGGCAAGTAACGTGACGGGTAACGAGTAGTTATTAACGTATGTAGTATGCTGCCACGTTTGTTATGATTTTATTTTAAGAAACACACGAAACCGAAAATTTGGTACCAATTTTTTGAGTATTTTATTTTGAGTTGAAACCTTTCCGATATCGTTTGATATCATCTAAAGATGCCATGCCCTTGGTATGTATATACCCTTTTTGTTACACGTTGTATATGTATCTATTATATAATATAGTATCGTTGAGTTAATATTCCATAACACAAGTGTCGAACTTACTTTGGGGCTAGCTCAATCTGTGTGATTTGTCCGTATATATTTATTTATTTATTACTGCTTTACCGCCCTGGGGGGCAATCGCACTAATATAATTCAACCAAAATAGAATTTAATCGCAACCCACCCATTAGGTACTTTTGTTATGTTTCGTATCGCGCTAACCTTTTAACAAATATTTAAACCATAACTTGATCGCAATTGGAACGTAACCGCTGTCAAATGTAAAAGTTGGAACAAAGTTGACTTTTTCTGGAAAATCATTTTATTAAAGAATTTCTATATTACACGTGTTATTGGCAAAATTGTGGTATCTAACCACAGAGGCCATTTAAGAGTTTAAGTAGTATTCACTCTAAAGAAAAGAAAGAAGAAAGACTTTTTCTGTGCCATTTGTCAAACTTACGTCTAAACGATTATATTTACATAAAGGTAATTTATTTAGTTTTCTGACAAAATATGTCACTCATACATTGATTTTATTTCAATCGAAGTTAAAACTTTAGCGCGATACGAAATGTGATCGAAACTAAACCATAACTTTAATTGGATTAGATACGAACAAGAGTTGAACTTCTACTGGTTTATTTAGCGCGATTACCCTCCTGTACCATGACCTGGACCAGTGCCGTCAGATCGCCGTCGGTGGTCGTTCTGGCTATTTCAATCACCTAGCCCGGTCGTTATGCGCCAACCTGACACCTAAGTAGCTCATTGCCAAACCGTTCGTTTATTTGTCCCATACATAACAATACTTTTACTTGTAGGTTATGCAACACTTAATTATTTGAACAAATGGCGCGGTGAATGGGCCAAATAAAACTGTTACACTTTTAGTTCAAATATGGAATTGGAACTTGTTTGTATAAGCGCAGCAGTAGAATTATGATTTGTTTTAAATTCCATTTTTGGGGATTTTAATTAGTTTCTGTATTTATTTATGATGAAAGCCTCAAGGGTTCTTTTTTAATTCTCGATATTTATAAGGGGTTTTCTTCCACACTGATACGTAATCCGCATTGTAATCCACCAGCAAATATTGCACATCTTTAATTTTATTACCTGCCACACGATTAGGCGAATGGTTATGAAACTCATTTACATATTATCAAGCACTAGCGACCCGCCCCGGCTTCGCACGTAGACATATGATATAGGTACCTAAGCCTTCCTTAAGAATCGGTAGCCCTTTAAAAAAAGAATGTACTGTGCCGCCCATCAGCCAATATCTGGCTCTGCAAGATACATCGACCTTATTGTCCATGAATAGTCAGTTCCACCACCTTCAAACAGAATGAAAGCCTACCAGGGTAGTTCTACCGTTTGTTCAAAATAACGGTTCCCCGCTCCGGCCCACTCCCTCCGCGGTTTAGGCAGAGAAACACTCAAGTAGCAGGCGGCCGGCACGGGCGCGACCGGCATGCGGATTTTTTCAGGTGTTTAGTTTTGAATAAATCGTGATATCTCCTGAATGAAACAACCAATTCCAATAATTCAAAAAGAGATCTGCTGCTATTGAATATACCTTTGATATGGAGTTATTTATTTGGCTAAGGATTAATAATAAGGAACAAATAGTGGAATGTGATTTCGACTGGCATTTTAATTAGGTAGACATATAATATCTCAGACTTTTTTGTAGACATTTTTAAGGTCTACAATACTGTAGTAGATTATTTTGATCTATCTCATAGGGTTCAGTCAGGGTTTGCAATGTAAGCTCAAAAAATGGGTTTATTTTGTGACATGTGAAAAACCTCAAAAATTATCAGTGTTCCTCTTATATATTATGTGCATGTTATATACATAAAAACCTTCCTGTTGAATCACTCTATCTATTAAAAAAAGCTCTATCAAAATCCGTTGCGTAGTTTCAAAGATTTAATCATACAAAGCGACCGACATAGGAAAAGTAAAAGTGACTTTGTTTTATAATATGTAGTGAATAGAACGCAAGTTTGAAAATGGCGGAAACTACATATTACTTCTTAAGTTCGGATTGATTTTAGAACGTCTAGTGCTATGGAAAAAGTAATTACTTTTTTTTAGTTGTAGTGGAAACTGAACGTTATTGTTGGTCCTACATTTTTTTTTTCCAAAACAGATATTTTAACACGTTTAGAAACTTAATTGCAAACTTAATATAAGGCTTCACAATATCTACCAACAAGTAAGCACTATCACGTCCAGTACAACAGTCACTGACATTGCGTATACGTTTTCGTGTTGTTTCTAATCTATTGTCCTTGACTGCAAACGTGATCTTTTTTGCATTGTATATAAGGTACACGATACATAATAATGAATATTGCTGCAAATGCAGTAATAGGTAACACTGTTGTGTTTATTTTTGTCCTAGATGCTTATATTGAGGTCCTCGTGTTCATAATGCATTGTGATGGCTAAAAGAACTTTCCGGAAAATATTATCCTTGATTTTTTCTTGGTGGTAGGCCATAAAATCGGCTGCCGGCAGAAGTTGCCACCAACCAGACAAAGTCTTCAGTTCCGCCGAGCGATTCGTCATGTTCAGGCATGATATCTAGTGATAAGTCGTGCGGCGGACGGGTATGAAAAGGTGTGTTGCGATGTGTGCCGGGTACGATGCGCCAAATGTTGTTGTGTCGGGAGTTTGGTCGTGGAGAGTCTCCAGATCATTCTCCCTCTGGTTCAGCATCGTTGGTCGTGCTGTTGCGTTAAACATTGCATCACCTCGCTCAACTACCGTCTTATTTATTTATTTATTTATATAGATTTACCAACGTTCGATTACATTAATTCTTACAATCAAAAACATGATGTTTTAATAATAACTAAATATAACAAACACTTATAGGTAAATTCGACATTATACAATTACATTTTTCTTTATTCTGTATTTTTTATAGAAGTTATCTAACTATTGGTGAAGCAAAGAAGTTTACATTTATATTTAACTGTTAGCAATAACTTTTCGGATACAACCTCTTCCTTCCTATTCACTCAATTTTTCTTGTGCGAATAGGCTCTTAATAAACTAGCGTCCTATACCATCAACGATTGCATCACTGCTTACCATCAGGCGGGATTGCAGTCATGCATTAGTTTATAATCCTTACTAGTCCTTACTAATATTATAAATCGGAAAGTGAGTTCGTTTGTTCCGCTTTCACGCCGTAACTACTGAACCGATTGCTTTGAAATTTTTCAAACGTAAAGTTAGAAGTCCGGATTAAATAATAGGGTAATTATTATCCCGTCATCACCGTCAAAAGTTAAGTGAAGTTTTGAGAGAACTGTCACTCCTGTACACTAAGGCTTTTTTTTTTTTATACGAGTGAAAATGCGTTACGCACCGTACCCGCCGCTAGCTAGGCGACAGGCGTGTGTGGGACTCGCCCGGCCGGAGCCGGGAATACCCACTAAAAACACTCGGTTCCCTCGAGCCCTGCGTTGAGAGTGACCCGGGCTCGGCCCGAAGTTCTGACTCCGGGCCACTCTCAGGGCTTACCGGCCTAATGTAGGCCGGTTTCCGCGCCTAGGGAGGATTACCCGGGAATGGATAATACCCAGACGTGGTGACCAGTGCAATGCGCGTGCGGGAGCTACCCACACACGCTGGTCACACTCGGGGGCTAAAGGAGACGGGGGTTCGTCCCCCGCCTTCTTCGCCCCGCCCAAATACTAAGGCTTAACATTGACACTATTGACAGCACTCAAAACTTACCTCCCCTCTTTTCATGGAAAGATTTTTACATAACCACCAGCCATATACCTACACATAAAATCTGACAATGCAAAGTATTTAAAGCCGTTGAAACTTGACCAACCATATCAGCTTTATAATCGACAAGGCTGGGTCCTTTCACCGACTGTTTGCTACCATTCGCCACAAGGGTCTGCCCGACCTTGTTTTATAACTATTGTTATATTTAACACTACCTCTGTGTGGCAAATCATATGTAATAAATGATATTAATGTTGAGAGGTGTGACGCTGCCGTCACTGGACCATAATTGGGCTTCACAGTTGAAAATACTGTTACGAATGCACCTTATGTCGATGGCATAAGGTTCAATATCGCGTGACATGCAGTCTGTCACTTTTAAGCCCTATTTCCCCAGATCTAGATATTTTCTAGGTACAATATAAAAACGCATTGCTAGACTTAGGATGCCCTATCGAATGGTACAGGTCTCAACAGTTTTGTCAACAAAGTGTCGACATCGAAATTTCCAGAAACCCGTTTCCGGGAATTACCGTAGGTACTTATTTTGTTGTCCTTGAAGTTATGTGCTATTATTATTACGTCTAGAGAAATCTGGAATGTTCGATCAGCTGACCTATATATAGCGCCGTGACGCCGGCGCAGAGTCAGTCTGCAGTCGACTATCGATACGAAAACAGCGACAGTTAAGAAGCGATCTTTGAGAATACCTACTGCGACAACTGTAACGAGAACTCTGAGTACTACGTGAAGTAACATCTGATAGTGTTATTGTGTGTTCACGACACGGACTTCGTGGACGTAAGAGAAGACTTCGGTGCGACATCAGCTACGTTCTACTTGTCATTGCCTACGATCGACTGTACCTTCGTTGCTAATAAACTTCGTAACCCCTACAAACTATACAAGCACATACAACAATAGGTATTTGTAGCTTAGTGTGTAGAGAGCGATCCTGTATAAGTCCCCCTTTATACTTTGATTAGTAATTAGGGGAGTTCATACATGTTCTGCGAGATTTCCAGGGGAGGCAGCTGCCCCCACCTGCCCGCCCCTATGGGTACACCCATGGCTGATTAAGCTATTGTAGAGGCATGATGAACAGGGTGTAAAACTCGCTCATCCTCCATAGAAAAGAGCCAGACGGGTGTTATGTCTGGCGGGCACTTGCCCGATGCTTGAAATTGGGAAGTTGTATGTATGCTAGTTACACGGTAAACTCTGATTGCGAGATGTAGAATTCGTGTGACGTCAGTAATACACATTGTTCCATGTGGCGTTTGTAGGTATCGCTACACTATCAATATTTTTAACAACGTTTATTATTTTGTTCCAGACTGAACCATGTGGCGACCACTACTTATAACAGTGCTGCTTGCGACCGCGCGTTCCAAGCAGCTTCCTTCATCCACCGGTAAGTTCATCTCCCATCTATGATCTACTGCTGGACTACTCCGCAACTGGGTAGATGCCTATGCCTCCAGCAATTTTTGACTTAACCACGCGTTCCTCCGCTCTCCGCATATCAGTCTGCGAAACCACGTTTTCAAGATAGTCGGTTCTTCCTCTGAGAGTTGTTACGGCTAGACTTAGATCTGGATGATTCCACATAGTAAGTTTAAATAAAAATATATAAATACTAGCTTTCCGCCTGCGGCTTCGCCCGCGTAGAGTTCGGTTATATCGCGCTTTTTAGATTTCCCTCGGGAATATCAAATTTTTCCGGGATAAAAGGTAGCCTATGTTCTTTCTCAGGGTCTAAAGATTGTCTGTGCCAAATTTCATCAAAATCGGTTGAGAGGTTTAAGCGGGAAAGCGTAACAGACAGACTGACAGACAGAGTTACTTTCGCATTTATAATATTAGTATGGATTATACGGACAAATCACACAGATTGAGCTAGCCCCAAAGTAAGTTCCAGCCTTGTGTTATGGGATACTAACTCAACGATACTATATTTATAATAGATACATATACTTATAGATAAACATTCAAGACCCAGGCCAACAAGGAAAAGATCGTTTTCCATCCTGACCTGGCCGAGGACCGAACCCGGGGCCTCCACGTCGCAGGCAGGCGTGTTGACCGCTGCGCCACGGAGGACGTTCTCTGAGGTTCTTCCTCTGAGAGTTGTTACGGCTAGACTTAGATGTGGATGCATTCCACGTAGTAAGTTTGCATTCATGATGAGAAAAACGATCTTGCCTAACTGTGTGGAGTTGTAGAAGACTTACAACACTTATTGATGGACTTTGTCCAGTACGAGTCAGGTTGAATAATTTGTTTAGGTTCTAAAAGTTTTTTTTTTATATAATTATAAATTAGTGCTTGACCGCAATCCCGCCTGATGGTAAGCAGTGATGCAATCGTTGATGGCAAAACGCACTAGTTTATAAAGAGCCAATACACTCAAAAAAAAAATTGAGTAAATAGGAAGAAAGATGGCAGTTGAGTGAGGTGATGCAATGTTATACCCAACAACACGACCAACGATGCTGCGCCAGAGGGAGATTGATCTGGAGGCCCTCCGTGACCAAGCTCCCAATGCAACAATATTTGGCGCATCGTACCCGGCACACATAGTAACAGTACATAAAGTTGATGAACAGACTTGAAATAGGCACAATTAATAAAATTCTGGTTCAACCAAATAGCAGTGATGCGAAGAGTCTGTTTAGGCTCATGGCCCAAATATGAGAACTGTGTATTTAGGGCAAGATGGGACTGATATACGCATTGCGATTTTATTCAAATATTCATAAACGTACGGTGGGCGGGTTTGAGCAGTTGTGTTGCGATGTGTGTCGGGTACGATGCACCAATTGTTGTGTCGGGAGTTTGGTCGTGGAGGGTATCCAGATCAACCTCCCTCTGGCGCAGCATCGTTCGTCATGTTGTTGGGTTTAACATTGCATCGCCTCGCTCAACTGCCGTCCTCCTTCCTATTCAATAAGTACTAACTAGCACCAGCTGCAGTAGTAGCAGCTTTACCATCAACGATTGCTTCACTGCTTACCATCAAGCAGGATTGCAGTCAAGCACTAGTTTTTATAATTATAATAAAAAGAAAAAATCCTCTGGGAGTTATACGACAATTCGGAGTCATGTTGTACATATTAATAGAATCTGCTGCCATAATGCCTCCCATGGGTCCACGTTCCTGGCATACCAAGGGTGCGAGTGTTCATTAGCTACAACGCCTATGTATCATCATCATCTCAGCGTTCATCTCAGTCGCATCCGAAGCCTTTTCAGCTTTGGAGTCTGAAGTCCGCTTTTACCAGTCTAACTGCTGATATGGCTAAACTTCGACATTTTCCGTGAAGCGACTGTCGTCTGACCTCCACAACCCGAAGGTGACATCGAAGCATTGCAGCTGACCAATTGTTGGACTTTTTTGAGGGCTCCAACAACCCTTTAACGGCTGCCACTAGACGTTCGTATGGCAACCGGGACCAACGGCTTAACGTGCTTTCCGAGGCACGACCAGACCAATGCAAATATTCATATTCATGCATACAAATATTTGCACTGTGCGGGGATCGAACCCGCGCCACCTTGCGCAGCGGCCGCGTCCGCAACCGCTACGCCACGGAGGCTGTCAAACAATGCCTATGTATCTTTTGGCAAAAATCACAGTTTTTAAAATTCCTTATGAATTATGTTGAATCAAGGGCTTGTCAAACTTCGACACAATTTTTACTGATCTTATATCGGAGAATCTGAAGGTTTAAACGATCTCAGACATCAAAAAGCAACCGGTGTGTTAATAGACCGGATTCACTGAAATACAGTCATCAATAATCGTTTCTTTCTGGCAAACATCAAGATACTAAAATAAATAGCGGCCCCGATACTTATGTTTACGAACTAAACAAAATTATAGTTCAGTGTATCTATTTCATTTAGAAAAGGACAGAAAATTAATTAGACAAATTCTATAGGACTAAACTTGTATTAGTCCTAACGAATTAGACGGTGCCTGACGTAAATTGACGTATTTTTAGTGGCCATGTTTTTAATCACTAAATTTGACAGTACTAAACTAACATTTTAGTATCCGTTTTTATTGGAATGAAATGGAAAGAAAATGATGCATTGAGCTAAAATTAAGTTTAGTTTTCGAACAAAAGAATCGGCGCCATTGTTAGACTAAAAAAAATACAAAAGAGACTTAACAAGGAGAATACAAAAGTTTTCATGACCCATTTAATCGTGTCTACCAAAGAACTCCCAACCCGACCACGATATGAATATAAAAAATATCCTATACAACGTGTAACAAAAAGGGTATATACATACCAAGGGCATGGCATCTTTAGATGATATCAAACGATATCGGAAGGGTTTCAACTCAAAATAAAATACTCAAAAAATTGGTACCAAATTTTCGGTTTGCGCACACTACATACGCTAATAACTACTCGTTACCCGTCACGTTTCTTGTCAAAATCCGATAAATGTCTTCAATATCTCTGTGCGACTAGTATGATAGTAGCCTATCACAGGCGGTGTTTTTCCTCATAACTTCCTAACATAAAGAGATAGGACACGTTACACGTTGTAATATCCTATTATAACCAAAATCGTTTACCTTTACAATATAAAAAGTCACCCATACCTATTTACTTATTGAGTTGGGTATAAAGTCGCGCTGTCCGGCGTTGACTGGTCATTGACCTGGCGCACGCGCATCCAACGCTGCCAAGACGTTTTTATATAGGAGACACTGGCTTGAGCGTATTTGTTTTGCCATTTGAGATAGCTTGTTTTATGGTTAAAATACTATGAGAAGAAGAAGAAGGAAAGGAAGGAATTTTATGTGATAATTTATTGATGGCAGAGGATATAAGGAAAGATTGATCAGAAGTGAAAGACCAGAAGAAACCTAGATAACTTGAGCATTATACCGTTACTGAGAATTTCCTAACAGGAAAACTTAGTAACACTATGGAAACCGAGTTATCGAACACTTCGATCGACTTATTTTCCATGTCTTATTTTTTGCGTTTTTGCAATTTTTGCGTCACGTTTAACGTAAATAAACTTTTTGTTCTTTCTTACTTACGTGTCTTATCTAAAAGAGCCTCTAATGCTGGATAAACAGAACAGCTGGGACCCAGGCCTCATTTCTATTGCATAGTTAGGTTCGGGGAGAACCCTTTACAGCTTCCCCAGAGATGTGCCTAACAGGCGCTTTTTTAGTAATTATAAACTAGTACCTGACCGCAATTCCACCTGATGGTAAGCAGTGATGCAATCGCTGATGGTATAGCGCGCTAGTTTATTAAGCCTATTCACTAAAAAACTTAGTGAATAAGAAGGAAGACGGCACTTGAGCGAGGTGATGCAATGTTAAACTCAAAAACACGACCAACGATGCTGTGTCAGAGGGAGATTGATCTGAAGACCCTACATGACCAAACTCCCGACATAACAACATTTGGCGCATCGTACCCGGCGCACATCGCAACACAAATGCTCAGAACCGTCGTTGCAAAGAGGGGGCTCCGGATTAGTCTTCTGAAAGGTAACGGTGCCCCTTCTATGTGCAGATAGTGACACTCGAGGTGGTTTTAGTGAGGTAAAAATCACACACTCCCTGCTCCTCCAATCCTAGAAGATTTTCCCCTTGAAAAAAAAACAAAAAAAGAATGCCTCATTTTAATTACAGGGAGTGGATCGTAATCCGCCAAGTAGCCCAATGCTGGTTGGTAGATGCTTCCACATATTCTGGTACTCGTACCTGGGTACAAAACCATGACCTACAACTTATAACTCACGGCCGTTTCCACTAGGCCATCACTGATATAGATACAGTACATTAAAGAGCACAGCTAACCACTCTATCATCATCATTATTTCAGCCGAAAGACGTTCACTGCTAGACATAGGCCTCCCCCAAGGATCTCCACGTCAACCGGTCCTACGCCTCCTGCATCCAGCGGTTTCCCGCGACCTTCGCTAGGTCGTCGGTCCACCTTGTCGGGAACCTATCCACGCTGCGTCTTCCGATGCGTGGTCGCCACTCGAGAACCTGTCGGCCCCATCGAGCATCGGTCCTACGGGCAATGTGTCCAGCCCACTTCCATTTTAGTGTTGCAATTGTTCGGGCTCATGTCGGTTACTCTCGTTCTTCTGCGAATCTCTTCATTCCCGATTCGATCACGCAGTGAAACCTCAAACATAGCCCTTTCCATTGCCCACTCTATATCACTACGATATTGGATGCAATATAAAACCCTTTGAATGGGAGCGTTTGGCAGCAAAACGGTCAGAATGGCGCAGAATGGTGTACGGACAAGTACCTACGCGAGTTTGAGGAGCAGCGCAAAACTGACCTCGATGCCAAACGCGACCAATTAAAGGTTCGTCCACCTGCTGCCATCATATACAACTACGTCGACAGCGTGCTTACGTGCCCTCAGTGTGTACGAAGTTTCGCCGCTAAGACAGGCTACATAAGCCATCTTCAAGCGCATGAGCGCCAAATCATCGGCTAGGAGTTCAAGTGGTCGCCGTGGCCGAAATCGGTCGGGAACATCATCATCATCATTGGAAATTTTAGACCATAGAATCTAATTTACCTTACCACCCACCAAAGTTACCACCCACCAGACAAAGTCATGCCGCCAAGCGATTCATCGTGTTCCGGCATGATGTCTGGTGAAGCCGTACGGAGGACGGGTCTGAGCAGTAGTGTTGCGATGTACGTGCCGGGTACAATGCGCGAAATGTTGTTGTGTCGGGAGTTTGGTTGTGGAGGGCCTCCAGATCAATATCCCTCTGGCGCAGCATCGTTGGTCGTGTTGTTGGGTTTAACATTGCATCACCGCGCTCAACTGCCGTCTTCCTTCCTATTTACTCAGTTCTTTTGAGTGAGTAGGCTTAATAAACTAGCGCGCTTTACCATCAACGATTGCATCACTGCTTACCATCAGGCGGGATTGCAGTCAAGCGCTAGTTTGTAATTTATATAAAACAATATTTTTTTTTTTTAGTAGTTTGGCACTAGTTATGACCTTGTGCCAATTTCAATTAAAATAAAAATCTTCAAAAGTTCTTCTTTCTTTCTCTTATGGTTTCGCATGGTTTGTGCATTTAGCCAATGTCACGTAATGAATTATTCATGTCGAAAAAGACGGCCGCGCGGACCGAACACGGAGGAAGATTTGGTTCAAAGCCATGATGTGGCCACTATGCTAGAATATTTCACTGTTCTTTATGAATTATTCACTGAATGCACTTTTTCCTACATAAATCACGCGTTTTTATTTAGTAAACTACACTATAAATAATTTAAAAGTCCAATGAAAAATGAGCGTCGCACTCATCTTAGCTTCCCGCCAAAAACCTACCATATTTTCCTTCGCCATAAAAACGTAAAAAGGTCGTATCACACTTTGGTTCCAGTACCGCATAGAGTTCCGTTACCTATTTACTTACCTTTCTAAATCCACCTATCAGTTACATATTATAATTTGTAATGCTTTCTGCCTCCGTAATTATTATGGGCGATAATTGATGTAAACAATAGCTGTGTTTTTACACGAAAATTTACCTTAATTCGCGGGCAATAGAGTTGGGATTTAAACATAGATGGTAACGTTACACAGTGTATAATTTTAGTGTATGATGGTATACGTAGTGTATAATTTTAGTATGTGTGGTCTAGTTTGGAAGTTATAGCATATAATTACAATTAATAAAGGCGCTTTCAAGTTTTTGGTTGCTGTTACGGCAATAAACTTTGAAGTTTCGTACATAAATGCATAGAACTAGTTGAAAATAATTGCAATCTATATCGGATTAGCACCTTAATTACGTAACATATTATTACTATCAATTTATTGTAAAAATTTTAAAGTGTATTGCTAATATTCATTGCTCCATATGTTTGAAAATGTGTCTGATAAACAACCTAAATACGCATTGAAAGTTGTTGAACTATCATAATAAAAAGTAAAAAAACTAAAACCCAACTACGACAAAAAACGACGCTGAAAAAGTATAAAACAAGATTTTCAGAATACTGAACTGAACAAAGTTGCTAATGTAGTTGCAAGTAAATGGACACAGTAGACTCTACCAAGATGCCTTCGTTGTTAATTGACAATAATGTCTTACAATACTATTCCGAAGTATGTAATATTCACTATGTAGAGATAAATTTTCATGTTTGGAAAACCGCAGTCACACGTTACAAAGTGCTACGGTAGGTACCATTGTAACGTGTGACTGCGGTTTTCCAAACATGTAAATTTAGTTATTTCTAGTAATATATATATATTCAAAATGTACAAGTAAAGCGCTTTCATATGATACCAAACACGGCATATTAATCTTAACTTTATTTTTTTACTCTGTATATTTTGTTCTCTAGAGGGCGCCATATTAGATTTTGTGAAACCCCATAGAGCCTATAACCAGCGGACAATTAAGACGCTTCTAATGATATGTCATTGCTCGAATTCTGATAAGTAGTTTAGAAGTTACGAGGGAACAGATGATACATACATATGTATGTATGCATACATACATACATACATAGCCTGTCAAAATCATAACCCTCCTTTTGCTTTGCCGTAGTCGGGTAAAAATGAAACCCATTGGGGCTCAATTCTCTTAATTGTACATAGCTTAAGCACAGCTATGTACAATCAAAATATCAAAAGAAGTCTTTTTATACATTCATTGAGTTTTTTATAAATATCATTTTCATTTTCATCGATATGATAGGTATCTGGGAGCTTTCTGTAATATGTATTAAGAACGATTACAATCTGTCAAAACTACCTGTGATTTCCCGACTTTTTTAACATTCATTGTCATTGAGATGAGAGAACGACTCGAAGTTTGTTGTGCCCGGAATAATTTTCTTTTTTTTCACAGAATTAGCAACGATAACGGTGGGGACAGCCACGGAAGCTGACACGACGGCATGGCCCGGCTCCGTAGCTCCTCTCGACACCCTGACAGTGGCGTGCGAGAAGGACAGCATGCATGTCACCGTCTCACTCGCCAACACACACGGTAGAAATAGGTAAGAAAGAGAAAGAAACAACAGATTTGGTCATTAGGAAAGACTGTGTCCAAAATTAACCAGAACAAATTATACAAATTGTTAATATGTACATATACAATATGTAAAGAAAACCCTGTCCGATCCGTGAAGGTATTGTTAGGTATCGATAACTGATTCTACTTATGTCCAAAAAGACGGGCGACACTTAAAAAAAAATCCTCTAAAAAATAAATATTATTTCGCAAAAAGAGGTAAGTTAATACATGTGCGGTAGGCAATCCATGCGCGGGCGACGGGGGCAGGGCACGCAGCACGTGGTCGCATCGCTTATAATAATACCGTCCGTACATAGATTTGGCGGTAAAAATTGGTTCCCACCATCTTGAAAAATACCACTCATTATAACGATTCTAAGCACTTAAAATATTAGTTTTAGTAGGTATAGCGTTTTGTTATTCTTTCAGCAAACTTAGCCTTGAATACAGTAATTATTCTGAAATTCGAGTCATCATCACTGCTCAAGAATAATAAGACTAAAGAGCTAAAGAGTATCTTTGTATTTTATTATAAACGCGCTGATATCTAAAACTTCTATTAGGATTTGAAATGTTATAAATAAATAAATAATTTTAGTTTATTTCGAAAACTAATTTAAGTTCAGTGCATCGTTTTCATTAAGAAAATGACAGGTTAACATATTAGTTTAGTTATGTCAAATCAAGATACTCCATAGACACTTTAACGATTAAAAATATTAACATTATAACGATTTAAAAAATACAGTGATGTCCATAATATAAATACTAGGAACAGGCACAAATTTATTGTACCTACAACAAGGCTCAAGAAAATAGGTGGCTCTTTCAAATGCCAATGTATACAATTTTACAATGGACTTCCAGAGGTAGTTCAAGATCTGAGCCTGAATAAATTCAAATCCTTCATTAAACGTAAACTGTGTCAGAAAGCATTTTATAGTGTGAAGGATTATATTGAGGACAAAAAGGTTTGGGCTTGAGCTGCGTCCGATTTCTATACACTGATCGTTCTTTCATTTTTCCTCGTGTAGTTTTAATATGTAATTATATTATTAATTCAAAGCCTGTATTACACACTATGTAGCCAAGCATATTGTACGTTACGGAATTGTATCGCTGACAGAGGTGTTCGGCACTTGTACAGCTATACAGGAGCTAAACTTGGTATTCGGGAACACTGTTGGAGCTGCTGAACCTTGGACAATACTATCTTAGCATTGTGTAGATTCAATTTCTTAGTATTGTATAATTGCATGGCAAACGTGTGAGCACAATGTACGAATGTGCTGTAAGGCATTTATTTGTTGGGTTAGTCATTTTTATTTACTTGATTGTGCTCTGGCTGTTGAGAGTATGTCATGCTCACTCAAATGTCTCGCTGATGGTGGCGTGTGTGTTGGGTTATTGGGTTCCCTTCAATATGGTTGAGCTGAATGATGCTGATCCATACGTCACTTTCGTGAACGGACGCCATCGGTGGGGACTGGTCATCTCTTAGCTGCCATGGCGTATTTTAATTTCTGAATTGATTTTTGTGTGTTTTCTATGGACGCTCTCAGCGTACAATATATTTCTGCATCGTTCTCACACGGTTGATTTCAACATGAATGATGTAATCAAATATTTGTAAGAATAGCTTGAACATTTAAAAGAGTGTCCATGGAGTTTCTTGCCCGTTCTTCTCCATAGGTACTACCTACTCTTTGGAATGGGCGACTAGCTTCATCTTATTGACTGACCGACCTTCTGACAATTCAAAAGTGCCTGTAACTGGTTTATTTGAAATAAATGATTTGATTTGATTTGATGGCGACTAAAAATACATACATATTGTGTACCTACGTCCGTTCACGTCAGGCGCGGACTAATTTGTCCGGACTAAACCAATATTTATCTTCTGTATTTTTCACTATTATACTACATTATTTTTTATTTATGGGAAACCTGAAACACGTGTCTGGACACGTGTTTCAGGTTCAGGTTTTTAAGTAATGAATCTATGTACAAAAATTCAAACAGATATAATGAAAAATTATCAAGTTATGAGCTTGCTATTCTACTTGGTTGTCGCAACCAAAATATGGTCAAAGATCCGTACATGCGGGCTAGCGCGGGCGTTGACCTTTGGCGTCAGCTGGGATCTATCGTAACCGCTCGGTAACCACTCGGCGGTCTCACTCTAAATGTATTTGGGATGTTTAATTGTTTTGGGGAATATAACATGGTGTAAAACTGATTGGAATCGATTCAGTTGCTTATTTTGAACAAACTATATTCAGGTTAGGCATAAACGAAAAATAACGTTGTATAGAAAAAAAAGATGCTCTGAATTTAAATTAAGGTTAGTTTATAAACAAAAGACTCGGGGCCAATAGACAAATAAAATGACTTCCAACATGCTAAAAGCCACCATTTGCATAATATTATTAACTAATTAGCTAACTAGAGGGTATTTGGAAACTAGGCTAGACTAAAATTACAATAGACTAAAGATGGCAGAGCACTAAATATTTTTTTACAGTTTTAAATACTGTTTGGGACGTGTTTGAAAAATTTACAAATATAAAAGGCATCAAAGATCAGGAGTGGTGGCTGGTGACGTCACTCCTCGCTAAAAAGTGTACCGTTCAGTGACATCCCACAAGTTTTCAACGTGCTGTGTCGTGTTCATTTTTTGTTTATATGACAAAAGAAAAAATACGTGTCTAGTATTTTTTGGAAATCTGTCTGACGGACTAATCAGTTTTTTTTAGTCAAATACCCTATTCTGCATAACCTCTTCACTTATCTTCCTCTCTCCCCACAGTATCTACGACTCGTTCAACGGCATCGTGTACCCAGCTGGTCTGGGCAGCAACTCCTCATGTCTTCGAGAGTACGTGTCAGAACGAGGGGATCTGCAGTACACCCTGCCTCTAAGAGGGTGCAATACCATGTCCAATGATAATGTGAGTACCTTTAAGTTAAGTGCTTTGTAATTTTAAGTTAAGTGCAGCTTTTTATTTCCATTTCGATAAGAAAAGGATAGAAGATCACATTTTAGTTTAATCCTGTCAAATTAAGATATTCCATAGACAATTTAGACGTATAAAAAATATAACGGAAAAGGCAAAGGCATAGTACGCCATACAGCCTAGTCTTCAGTATATATATTCTTGAGTAAACTTCTATCCTAACTTATCCTAATTAATCCTAACTTATCCTAGCTTATCCTAAACTTATCCTAACTAATCTAACTCCTTTCGTTTCCCGCGTTTGGACGATAAGGAGCGGTTTAGCGTAAAGACATGATGCGGCCACTATGCTACAATATTTCACTGTTCTTTTTGAATTATTCACTGAATGCACTTTTTACCACATAAATCACGCGTTTTTATTTAGTAAACGACACTATAAATAATTTAAAAGTCCAATGAAAAATGAGCGTGGCACTCATCTTAGCTTCCCGCCAAAAACTCCCCCAGGTAGTTGTTCCGGGTCTGGATGTGTGTGTATGTGAACTTATATGTTTGTAAACGTACCCACAACGCAGGAGAAATTCCTAGTGTAGGGAAACGTTATACAACGTAATTTTTTTCTTTATACGAAACCTACATACAGTTTGTTCAGAATAAGCAACTGAATCGATTCCAATCATTTTTACACCATGTTATATTTTTTCTCAAATACATTTAGAAATTGTTGCAGAGTGGTTACCGAGCGGTTGCGATAGATCATAGTACTTACGCGCGCCACAGCTGACGCCCGAGGTCAACGCACCGCGGAGCTTTAACCATATTTTTGTTGGGACCACCAAGTAGAATAACAAGCTCATAACTTTGTGGTTTTACATGATATCCTTTTGAAATTTTGTACATAGATTCTTTACTTAAAAATACTGGACACGGGTGTGGGGTTTCGCATATACAAAAAGTATTGTTGTATATAAAAAATATGCTCTAGTAGTCTCCAGTGCATCAGCTGTGCGTGTTCCTATGGTCGGTCGGTAACATGTTATCAAGTTTCCATTACCCAGTGGTGACTCTTTGCTAACATCTACAATTTACGAGTGGTAGACCTCAACATCGGCTGCCGGCAGAAGTTACCACCCACCAGACAAAGTCTTGCCGCCAAGCGATTCGTCGTGTTCATCATGTCTGGTGAAGCCGTACGGAGGACGAGTCTGAGCAGTTGTGTGCCGTGTACGATGCATCAAATATTGTTATGTCGGGAGTTTGGTCGTGGAGGGTCTCCACATCAATCTCCCTCTGACGCAGCATCGTTGATTGTGTTGTTGGGTTTAACATTGCACCACCTTTTTTTTTCGGGGTGGAAATCCTCATAGGATGTCCGCCGCCCTGGGTTGGGCGACGGGGTCTGTCAGACTTTTACTGACTAAAACCACCCCGGTGTCTCTTCTATCACGAGCAAACGCGTGAGGCCGCGGGAGTCTAAATTCTTCCACGGCCCCACACCCTCGTGCTGGCCCGGTCTGTCCGGGCCCCGTCTCCTGCACGGGGTAGTGGGGTGTTAAACTACCCCGTGCATCGCTTCAGGGGCGTGCGTCGACACTCGCGCGCGCCTCCGCCTCGGGGTCCATCGAATAGGGGGCTCAACTACCGTCTTCCTTCCTATTCACTGGGCTTAATAAACAAGCGCGCTTTACCATCAATGATTGCATCACTGCTTACCATCAGGCGGGATTGCAGTCAACCGCTAGTTTATAATTATTATAAAAAAAACAAACAAAGACGACGCTTTCTTAAAAATTAAAAACTTATCGTCTACATCTTCTCCACCAGTAAATCATTCCCAAGCTATTACTTACTACAATGTTTGCATACACGTAGAGTCAACCAAACAGGTTGGTAGACAGGGAAAAAAATATTTGGTAAATATGACACAAAAAAAGATCGCTAAAGACATAAATGATTAGGGAAAACATTCCTCACATCCACGCCAAACGGGCTATCGCTCAGCGCTATGCTGCGACCATATGCAAGACAAAGCTCCAGCGCTGGTTTTTAACAACAGCCGGCGCCAACGTAATAACGTCGTTCAGTACAGTAAACAACTATTAAGACGCTGTATCTGTACAGCGCTCTTAAAGAAAAACATATGAAAAACTTATAACAAATACAATATGTAAAGAAAACCCCGTCCGACCCAAAAGGATAATAAATGTTAAGTATAGGTACACATGCTTAAATAAAATATGAAATTTTACATAAGTAATCATTATAGTGACAACACTAATGAATGTTGAAATAATCTTTTTTTCCGCGAATTAATCCCAAATTCCCCAAAATTTGATATTATTGTAAAAAGTGACAACACTATTTGTGACGGAGCGAATAGCAATGCGATCACGTGCCGCCTGCCCTGCCCTCCTTCACACGCGTAACGTGTTCTGCCTAACGTGTTGTCTACCGCACATGCATTAAGTTACCTCGCTTTTTCGAAATAATATTATTTTTAGGGGGATTTTTTTAAAGTTTAGCTTTGTAGGCTTTATTAGAATCAGTTATCGATACCTAACAATACCTTCACGGATCGGACACAGTTTTCTTTACATATTGTATACAGGTCTTGGCAGTATTTTTTCCTAGACCATTTCGAGAGCAGTGGTGATGAAATAATTTACTCAAAGTAAAGCATACTAAAAAAAAAACAAGAAAGTAAAGTAAACTAGAAATTAGCGACTGTTTAGCCATACAGTTTGACGTTTAAACATCAGTTAACCTTAATCATCGTTTATGAATAAACCTCTACATTCCTACTTCACCTTAGTTTTCATAATGATATAGTTATAGACGTAGTGTTCTATAATCTGTGGTTATAAAATTGCACGCTTTAGGTGTGGCTTCACGCTGCTCTTCACGTTTGACCCATCTCCTTTGCCGACTGTACCCACTAGTACGTCGTGGCCTGTAATTCGCCTCGCTAGACCATTGTTCTGTCTGTATCACACCTACCTGCTAGGCAGTATAATGCATCCTACACAGACCTTGGATATATAATAATTAATGTTGTATGATGTCTTTGTGCGAATAAAACTATAGTAATATAGCTACCGGCTTATTGTGTTGTTAATAGTGAGTATTAAATTAGTATGCTTACAGCTGGTTATGTGTCTAAATCAAAAGTCAAATCAAAATCAAAGCATTTATTTCAAATAAACCAGTACAGGCACTTTTGAATTGTCAGAAGGTCCGTCAGTCAGTAAGATGAAGCTAGTCGCCCATTCCAAAGAGTAGGTACCCAGTACCTATGGAGAAGAACGGGCAAGAAACTCTATTATCAGCTTCAACTTCAACCCTTGATCAATGGCCCTTGTGGAAGAGACACCACAATTTTGCCAATAACACGTGCGAACTGTTAATAGACGCCATCAAACGCTGGAGAGTATTTAGCGAGAATAAATAGTAAAAGTATACCTTTGTATTTAAATTAAAACTAAAACAATCCAAAACATTTTCTAAACAAGATGACCTGACAGAGTCAAAAAAATCAAAGTCAATTATTCAAATTAGGCTGAGAATCAGCACTTTTTGAACGTCGCCCCAAAATGCCCGTCCTTCGCCACTTCCTAGTGCTTTCGCTGAGAAGGAGAATTGGTGGAACAAACTCCCCAGCAGCACAGTCTGTTTATTTAAAAAAAAAAAAACACATGACTTTGTACAATACTATGTAGGTACAGTAATGGACACAAGAAAACACAACAAAATACCAGCAAAACAAAACAAAAAATAAAATATCATTAAAATGGAAATGTAAATTAAGAAAAAATTGTCTGTCTGTTTATTTAAAAAAAAACACATGACTTTGTACAATACTATGTGTAGTAACACAAGAAAACACTACAACAATGAAATTATTTACCATATATATATTTTTTAATAATTATAAACTAGTGCTTGATGCAATCCCGCCTGATGGTAAGCAGAGAAGCAATCGTTGATGGTAAAGCACGCCAGTTTAATAAGCCCATTCACTTAAAAAAACTGAGTGAATAGGAAGGAAGACGGCAGTTGAGCGAGGTGATGCAATGTTTAACCCAGAGGGAGATTGATCTGAAGACCCTCCACTACCAAACTCCCGCCACAACAAGATTTGACGCATCGTACCCGGCACACATCGCAACATAACTGCTGAGACCCGTCCTCCGTGCGGCTTCACCAGACATCAAATCAAAAAAATCAAATCAAATCGTTTATTGCAATCCATAATGTACAGTTACAGGTGGTAAATATAATAATATAGTACAGGAAACAATTATGGACCCTGTTGGGCACAGCAAGTTTTAAATAAGTAGAGAGAGGAAGAGCGCGTCATGTTTCCATTTATTTATTATTTATTTAGTTTTATATAATTCTTATTCATTTATTTTTATTAATTGTATTAGAGTGAGTATTTATTCAATTGCTATCTCTTTATATTATATATATTATATTATTTGTTAAGTATTCATTCATTAACTATTTCTTTAAATAAAACTTGTGTTGTCTACTACTACATCGCGCCGAAACACGACGAATCGCTTGGCGGCAAGACTTTGTCTGGTGGGTGGTAACTTCTGCCGGCAGTAATTTTCAGTCTACATATTCAAATAATCTAATTAAAACAATGAATTTGTAAGTGCTACTAAAAATTGGGCATACACAGTAACCATTTTTCTGTTCTTATATTTATACAGTATGTTAAATAACAGAGGGCGTTCCCTTAAACTCGTTAATATATATCATTAATAGATTAAAATAAAAATATCAGCATAGAAAAATAAGCATAAAAAAATCCCAATACAAAAAAATTACTTATAATTGAAAATAAATTTGAAACCTCCTGTTTTAAATCAAAATAGTAGTCGTCATGTATAAATAAATTGCGACGTTGCCGTCTTTCATGTTCGCGTGTACAGTTTGTTTCTTTTACATGTCAATTTAAAATTTTTATTGAATATTTTCATATTGGAAAAAATTTTAAAACATTTTGTTTTCGAATGGAAATATTTTTTTTAGCATGTATGTATGATAAACTATTTCGGGTTAACGGGAACGCCCTCTGTTAGTTAACATACTGTATATTAACTTCTGTAACAGACCGTACCTATATAGTAGACAGTGGACGGTAAACTTAATATTGCTTAGTCACAAGCATTGCGTAACATCAGGAAACACGTTAAACGCGAGATTGGAATCTTTAAATGCTGTCTGGGCGTGCGTGCGAGGAACACCATCTTAATATAACGTTATTTATCTTTTGGTACCATCTTTGCATACCGATTATATATCTGAAAGTACGTTATAGCTCGATGCTAACGGGCCACCGACTCTGTAGTCCACTGGTGGCCAGCATCAGCGACTTAACACACCTTTTCATATTGTTACGGGCTCGGGGTCTAGCCCGTAACAGTATGCATTCGTATGAGGGACACGCGACAACGGAAGTGCAGCATCATGTTATCGAATGTTCCCACTGTTGGGACATAGGCCTTCTCTTGATGAGAGGGTGTGGGCTTTAATCTACACGCTGGAACAGTGTGAGTTGGTAGATATCACATGTGTTCGAAGTTTCTGACTCTAGGAACATGGGCGTAGCCACATTGGGGCAAGCTGGGGCGCTTGCCCCACCCTAGCTCTGATCTATCATCATCATCAACCTGCTGGGCACAAGTCCCCTCTCATACAGAGAAGGATTGAGCGTAATCACCACACTTGCTCAATGCGGTTTGGCGATTTTAGAAGTCCAGGTTTCCTTAAGATGTGTGGTGTACAAGATATACTTAGAAAGATGCCTTACTGTACTCTGATCTATAAGGTGCCCAATTACCCAAAAAAATACCGGGAGAGAGGGGGGGATAGGCTAGGCTGCCCCACGCTGAGGTCCAGGCTGGCTACGCCCATGTCTCGGAAATGTTGGTTTCCTCAGGGGTTTTGGCGGGAATGTCAAGATGGGTGTCACGCTCATTTTTCATTGGACTTTTAAAATTATTTATAGTGTCGTTTACTAAATAAAAACGCGTAATTTATGTAGTAAAAAGTGCATTCAGTGAATAATTCAAAAAGAACAGTGAAATATTGTAGCATAGTGGCCGCATCATGTCTTTACGCTAAACCGCTCCTTATCGTCCAAACGCGGGAAACGAAAGGAGTTAGATTAGTTAGGATAAGTTTAGGATAAGCTAGGATAAGTTAGGATTAATTAGGATAAGTTAGGATAGAAGTTTACTCAAGAATATATGTACTGAAGACTAGGCTGTATGGCGTACTATGCCTTTGCCTTTTCCGTTCAGAAGAACGGAAAGAATTGAACCAAAAAAATATCGGTTTCCTCACAATGTTTCCCTTCAGCATTTTTAAAAATTGTTAAATAAATTACTTTGTGTAAATAATTTCATCACCACTGCGGGGTAATTTCGTAATACATTATCAGTAACAATGGGTATCATTTTGACAGTTTAATAATATTCATTGCGTTATACAACTTGTAACAAAAAGGGTATATACATACCAAGGGCATGGCATCTTTAGATGATATCAATCGATATCGGAAGGGTTTCAACTCAAAATAAAATACACAAAAAATTGGTACCAAATTTTCGGTTTCGTGTGTTTCTTAAAATTAAATCAAAACCAACGTGGCAGCACACTACATACGTTAATAACTACTCGTTACCCGTCACGTTACTTGCCAAAATCCGATAAATGTCTTCAATATCTCTGTGCGACTAGTATGATAGTAGCCTATCACAGGAGGTGTTTTTCCTCATAACTTCTTAACATAAAGAGATAGGATTAAAAAACCTTGCCAATATCGTTTGATATCATGTAAAGATGCCATGCCTTTGTTATGTATACCTATACCCTTTATGTTACACGTTGTATACATAGTTAAGCAGACACATTTTTCGTATATACGGAGCAATGGATTAGATTCAAAATTATTACAACTGACAGTTATAGTGTGTTACGCAATTAGGCTGGTCAGTGATGAAATTATTTACACAAAGTAAAGCGCCTCCTCTTGACAGCCTCCGTGGCGTAGCGGTAGCGGACGCGGCCGCTGCGCAGCGTGGCGCGGGTTCGATCCCCGCACAGTGCAAGTATTTGTATGCATGAATTTGTGAAATGGTTTGGTGAGTAGGGCAAGTATACATATGGGCAAAGTTTATAAATAAGACGATAAATTTGTACTTGTAAAGACCGACTCAAGAAATAAATCTCACAAACGCGGAGCTTTATGTAACGTAATCATAATTTTTATTTGTTTCTTTACTTCAAAGAAAGAAAGAAAGAAAAATGCGTTTATTGGCATCACAGCAAAAGAAATACACTTAAAACTATAAAACTTAGCTTATAATGTCAAAAGGGCCTCAGCTCAGCATGATGTCAGATGACAACACAAGATGCGCCATCTGACCCTGATTTTCAGCTGCAAGTCTGCAACTCACGAGTGCCATACGCTACATCATAGTTATTACAGCCAAATGTACCTATACCTCTCCGTGGCTCCTGGTACACAGGCAAGTGAAGGAGCACGGGTGCGTTTTAGTCAGTAAAAGTCTGACACGTCCTTCCGCTCCGCCCAGAGCGTGAGAGGTCATTAGATAACTTCCCATCCGAATAAAAATGTACCTATACCTATATATTTATGTTTGTAACTATATCTCGGTATTCTGATTTATTTAATTATAGCTTTTAGCCCGCGACTTTGCCTGCGTGGAATTCCGTTATACATATATATTATATATTGTATTACGCTTGTTAGATTTCCCTGGGAAAAATCATTTTTTCCGGGATAACAGTATCTAAACTATTATATATTTAATCCAGACTTCTAACTTTACGTTTGCAAAATTTCAAAGCAATCGGTACAGTCGTTACGGCGTGAAAGCGGAACAAACAAACACTCAAACTTACTTTCCGATTTATAATATTAGAAAGGATAACCGGTAAAAATATATCCACATCTGTAGCTTGTTAGAAATACATTACATCCAGAATTTATAACTGTAGCCTCAGCAACGCGAGCTCTGACTGAGAATGTACCCACATACAAATCCATTTCGTGTAGTATACTTACGAGTATATGACGTCATAGTTTAGTCAGCGAGCCAGTGAGGTAATACCACGACTATGTAAGGCTAACATATTCAAGATATCACGTTTTTTCTTTATTTAAAGAATATATCAGTTATTTTCCTTAAAGTCAGATTATTGATTGAATCACAGTTTCATACTGGGAAGTACTCAGGACAGTTCATCATCATCACTAGCTCATACTCCTGCCCCCTAATCGGCGAACACATTTTTGTCAAATGATTGCGACTAGTTGGGATCGTTTGGACCGAATGAACCAATGGGCAGCCCGAACGATAGCAACTGATCCCAACTAGTCGCAATCATTTGAAAAAAATGTGTTCGCCGATTAGGGGGCTGGATATATGTAGGTATACAATATGTAAAGAAAACCCTGTCAGATCCGTGAAGGTATTGTTAGGAATCGTTAACTGATTCTAATAATGCCTACAAAGTCGGGCTAAACTTAAAAAAATCCCCCTAAAAAATAAATATTATTTCGAAAGAGCGAGGTAACTTAATGCATGTGCGGTAGGCAACACGTTAGGCATACATGCGCGGGGTAAGGGAGGCAGGGCAGGCGGCACGTGGTCGCATCGCTATTCGCTCCGTCACAAATGGTGTTGTCACTTTTTTAAAAATTACCAAATTTTGAGGAAGTTGATATTTATTTCAAAATTCATTAGTATTGTCACTATGATGATTATGTAAAAGGAGAATGCCAGATTTCGGCCTACACAACTTTTAAAATTAAACTCATCCTCCACAAAGTTCTTACCACCAACAATTTAAATATAAAATATAAACTAAAAAAATGTATTTAGTACTTTACTGAAACTTAGCCATTAAAAAAACATTTTAATAAGTAATTAATTTAAGTTTGTCAATTCCAGATTTCAATAAAAAAAATGTTGCCAATCTTGCTACTTTAATCGATAACGCTAAATAAATAAAACGTGCCACTGTAATCGATAATTGTATTTTAAAAATATTATTTATTATTTAGATAGTTCTAAATAAAAAATGTAGTCTACTTTTTATTTACCACCTCATTATTCTCATTTCTTCTTAGTATTTTCTTAACATTCGTCCTGTTTATAGTAGATTCATAGATGATTATAAAAAACGAAATTCAAAAAATCGATTTTCCATCTGTAATCGATAACATAATCGTCTTGTAATGGCAACCCTATTAATTGCATATCTGTCAAAATCTTGACAAAACTGACAATTGACATTGATACTAGCCCCGCACGATGATATTGCGATTGGCGGCCATCTTGGTGACGTAGTCTAACTCGCACCGTCGGTACCGTTCGCAAGTTCAGTCCGCGCTTACCCACTTACGCACATCGAATATTTTTGTTAGCTTTTTGTTTTTGTTATCCTGTTTTATTGTTGTTCTTCAGTTTTGTTGTTTAGTTTTGTTAGCTGTTACTCGTTAAAATGAGTAAGAAATTAATTAATAGTCGTGCTCGTGAAATTATAATTAAAGTGGACAATTATTTTGTTATGGAGAAAGAGGACTGTAAGTTAGTTCTTGAAAGTATAAACCATGCTTTAAAAAGTGCTTCGGACATTTTAATACCGAAGCAACTGCTTATAGTTATTAAAAATATTTTGCAAAATTCTATCAAAGTCACGGAGTGTGTGGCATGTGCCACAGGCGTTGCAAAAAATACTGGGACGAAATTGATACGAGAGCATGAGTCAGCAACAGCCAGTGGCAGCAAAATGAGAACTCCTACTAAAGGAAAAAGACAAAAGAAGAAATATTTCGACGGGTTTTCCTTAACAGCTTTAAGAAATATTATAGATTCAATGTATATTAAAAAGATCTCATACCCTACTGAATTACTCTATCGGGATAGTGGATTGCTTTCTGTTAGAAAGATATATATCATAAACACTGTTCTAAAAAAACATAAGAATGTACCATATGATCCTGATACTTTAACAAGAAGGCGTAGGGATCTTATAGCACAAGTTCCACAAACAAAAACTAAATTTGCTGCGATTCAATATGGTACACTATCATGCCAACTGTATAATAGAATCAATAAACATGTTTATATATACAATAATAACTTACATGACTGTAAAAAAATGTTAACAAATTGGATAAAGACACTAAATTACGCAGAAACTGAGGAACTACTGAACTACACAAAATGATACAAGCACACACACACGCACACCACACACCATACACGCACGCACACACACACACACACACATACACAGGCGCACACATATACATACACGCACATATACACAAATACATACACACAAACACCCACACACACTTGCATGTTAATTATACATAAGGTTTTTTAAAAATTGTATACTGCTGTGGAAGAGCGGAGTCTCCTAACACAGGCATAATTTGCTTAACAGGAGGCTTCAATCACCAACTAATGTTCAATAATTTGGAGCTCTAATAAATTTGATTTTGATTTTTTTTTTGATACGGTGAGGAGAGAAATACCCACAATGCGCAAAATCTTGGCGGCTTCAAAAGTAGACCTTAATTATACTGGTAGTGAAACTACATTAAGAAAAATAATTAAATGTGATTTGGGCTACCAATTTAAACGATGCTACCAAAAAAGACTGGCCCCAATTTAAAGACCCCAAATTCAAGCGTGGAGGGCTAAATATTAACGACGTATGAAAGAAAATTACTCGCTTGGTGAAAAATAAAAGACAAAAGACCCGTTATTTATCTCGACGAAACGTGGATACACGCACACTACACGGTAGAAAAATGTTGGCAAACAGCAACCGATGGAGTGAGATGGAACGACAGCCCCGGTCGCCGATGGATAAAGAAGTTAAAGCGGTTTTGTTGACTATGCCCTTTTAATGTTTAAAGCAGATACCAAAACGGGGGATTACTATGATCAAATGAATGCTGAGAATTTCACCAAGTGGCTTACAGAAAAATTAGTACCCAACATACCACGCAACTCCAAAATTGTGATGGACAACGCCCCTTATCACAGTAGGGATGAGAATAGGCCACCAAGTATGAACAATAAAAAACAGTTGATTGTTGAGTGGCTACAAGATCACAACATCGACTTTCCCAACGACAGTACAAAACCTGAACTGTATTTATTAATTAAACGGCACAGACCGCCGAAAAATTATAAAATTGACAATTTATTAGCTGGCAATGGCCATGAAGTCGTTAGATTACCACCTTACAACTGCGGCCTCAACCCCATTGAGTACATCTGGAACCTGGTAAAGACGAGGGTGTCAGAAAAGAATGTGTAGCAGTTGGAAAGTCGCATTGAAGTTCTGACGTTGGAGGCGTCGGAGTCAATAACTCCAGATGACTGACGAAAGGAAGTCAATCATGTTAAACGGCTTGAAGAGGAATATTGGAATAAAGATCGAATAACTGACGAGTTATTTGTCATAAATACGGCGACGACAGTGAATCGGAAACGACAGACACAGAAAGCAGTTCTGATTCGGAAGACTATATACATTTTTTTACATATTATCCTGGTTTTATTTATAAGCTGATAGATGTAGGTAGTAATTAAAACATGACTACTACACAGTGGACTCTGGTTCAATTCCCGCTCGCAAATTAACAGAAATGTAGTTAGAAAAAATAGTATACATGTAAGAAAGATATACGAATAAGTATATTTTTCTTACGTCTACAAAAATTATTTCCTTGAAATTTTTAATAATGAAAGTTTGTTTGTCAGAATATGGGTGAGTAGGTAACCCTTAACCCTAATATTAATTTATACATACACTCTTTATAAAGAGTGTAATAAAATTATATAATACAAATAAACCCTTAACCCTAATATTAATTTTGCATTTAACATTCTTTTGCTAGCTGTCCTTTTGTGTGACAGATGACGTCACAACGCTGTTATTGTGACAAGGTTCCATCGCAATATCATCGTGCGGGGCTTATACATCTTGTATTGTTATTTGAGTACGATTCGGTTTTCTTTCGCTGTTTTTTTTTCGTATTCAATAAGTTATATTACGTTTACGCAAGTTATAGAATTATTGTGTTATATTTATACCACCACACATTTTGTGACAATGTCTCATCAATGTATTACGAATGCAGCGTGAATCTGATGATGCAGCGTGAATTGAATCTGATGATGTCCGTTCATTGTTACGGCAATGGACTTCACTTTCAGAGGTAAAGTACGATTCATATTAATAGAATATATACTAATTTAGCTAAGCTAAATGTTGAATTGTAACATAATTGTATTTTGTTTGTTTTAGATTCCAAATGACTACTCTGTGCATATGCCGTCAACATTGCAGGATGATGATAATCAGTTATCAACTTTAGAGGCAAACAAAACTCGGGCTGTTACTATCTGCAGACACGAGTTCAACAACAGAGCTTTACCATATATCATGATTGACTTTACTATTGCTGCTGCCCTAAATAATAGATTTCGACCACCGCTCACAGACAGGTTTGATGCTGCCCAGATATTAGAAATCATCCAACAAAAAATGTTCCAAAATAATACTTTAAGTGAGTTTATTATACAAAACAATTATAATAGAAGAAGGGCACAGTTCTCAAACATAAATGTTAATAACAGCAATGTAACTGAGTTTCCCCAGCTAGATTTTCACTATTTTATTTTGATAGCTTGTGGTACCTACCTACCAACTCCGTCAGGCTCGATCTTATTACGATGAGCATATTAGTTTTAATGGCCGATATAAGATAGAAGTGTGCAGGGAGGTATCAATCAATAATCTAATAGAACAATTGTCTCTCTCAAAGCTCTTGGCTTTTAAGAGCAAAAATTCAAAGTCGCCATATAAGAAGAAAAGAATATTTTGTTTATGTGTTGATTGATAACAATTCAAATGGGAGGGAGGCAATAAGTCAATATTATTGCAATTGTAAGGTAGGCAAATGAACTGTGGGATGCTGTTCCCACATTATGACCATTTTATGGTATTTAGGTTGGGCTCGGCATCAAAACAATATTGAACCCCCTGCACAGTTTCTTGATGAATTACTAATCGAATTTGATAATGAAATTGATGATAATGATAATAATTGATTATAGTGAAAAATAATAAAACTATTTATTAGTTTATTTGTGTTTAATTTTCTCTCCGTGAAAAAACATAACCTCCCTTTTAAAATGTCTGAATAACTTCTTTCTTACAAGTTCAATGTAAAAATGGATATCACAGAAATACTTTTGACATTATACTGCACAAATAAACATTGGAATATTCACTGTTAGGGACAAATTAATATTGAGCCAAAGTTACTATGGAGACCTGGCATTGTTCTTTCATATTTTATTTGGTCATGTGTTTACCTAACATCTATTATCCTTTTGGGTCGGTCGGGGTTTTCTTTACATATTGTATATTAACATAAAACAGTTTGAAAAACTTTTAAACATTATCAAGGAACAAACATTGTTTTGAACCTAAACACACAAAACATTTCTATTTCAATATTTGTTTTGTTTCTAATATTTACCGATCTGTCGCTATACAAAGGAGGGTGAGAAATACAAATATAATATGTATACTTTTTTTTAAATGTTTTGCTAGTTTACGGACCTATTTACCTTAAACGGCCATCATCGATTTCTTGCTCCCTGTGTGACGTTACTTGAGGTCGGCAAGAAGCAAACTTGAAGGCATCGCCTCGCAAACACCCTAATCTCCTATTTTTACATGCTTTTTATTATGCTTCACTTGTATGTTTGCTTGCTTGCTTGTTTGTTTGCTTGCTTGCTTGTTTGCTTGCTTGTTTGTTTGTCCGTCTCTAACTCTTTGGACTACGAGTGAGCGGCTCATTACTGTAAAATGTCCCATCGTTTTTCAATACGTTCGTTCGTTCGTTTTTTTTTTTTAAAGAATATCGAACTAAAAAGTTGATAATAAATATAGGTAGATAATAAATAAAGTTAAAATAATTTTTAAAAGCGTGAGGCGCTTAATATACAAAAATTATGGCACAAACGCCTCACGCTTTTTTTAAATTATTTTTAACTTTTTAGTTTGATGTTTTTAAAAGCATGTTTCTTTAGTTTTTTAAACTAAGTATATTTTTATAAATATGTCATTCCAACACGATTCCTTTGTCAATGTGCTTAAAAGTCTGTAACGCCTACTAAAAATGTCTACTAAATTAATAATGATCGATCAATTATATCAGTCGCCTCTTAAGAGGGAACTCTAGTGGTGCTTTCTCTATACAAACGTATTCCACTGTTTTCTTCGTGGATAATGCTTTTGGAGCAATTTTGTCTACAAATTTACACCGTGATTATACGTGCCCCTATCATTTGTTTTTTTACGAAACTTAATTGATAAAACAAAAACGATACTTCAAAATCGCGATAAATAATCCATTTTTACCGTGATGTTCCGATTTACCTGGAGAGGTTGGAAACAGCGCGACGGCAATAGTTTCTTCAAATGCCTATTTTCCAAAGTCCTCGGCACTAGAGTTCTCTCTTAATGGAATGGAGATAAAATGACTCTGCCGTATTGTCATTATTATAAAATCGGTTAGTAGAAATGATTTTCTAAAAACTACTACTCAATTTGTAAATTTATTAATATGGAGTGGAGTGTCAGTGATTGACCACTGGAAAATCGTAATAACGTCATTTTGTTAGTAGATTACGAAACTTGGTAAAATCAATCACTGACCGACCATTATGTCACTATCGTCCACCATTTCTATCATTATCGTCCACCATTATGGCAATACGGCAATGTCATTCTATCACCATTCCATTACGAGACGACTGAGATAGTTGATCGATCAAAAAATACAGACTTTTAAGCAATTACAGTAAAATGACAATGGAATCGTGTTGGAATGACACATTTATAAATATTTGATGAGCTTAAGAGGGAACTCTAGTGGTGCTTTCTCTATACAAACGTATTCCGCTGTTTTCTTCGTGGATAATGCTTTTAGAGCAATTATTTTTTCTACAATTTTATATCATGATTACGCGTGCCCCTATCAATTGATTTTTCCGAAACTTATTAAAAAAAACTACGATACTTCATAATCGCGAAACATAACACATTTTTACCGTGATGTTCAGATGACTATTAGAAAAACGTGATAAGTTTTTGACAAAAAAGAAATAAATAGAGGCTTAAGAAAATTTAGAGGATGAGGATATCTCATTCTCTAGATTTTGATATAAAAATAATTGAGATCTGTCGTGCTTTGAAAAAGAAAACAAGGAATACGAAACGTCTTTTGCTCAACGTTTTTGTAGGTAAAATCAGCGTGAGCTGCAACTGTCCTTTTCGCACTTTACGGGGAGAAGTTGGAAGCAGCGCGACGGCAATAGGTTCTCTAGCAATAGTTTCTTCAAATACTAATAATATGCTAGAGAAACTATCTATAGTCCCCTCTTAATGCATTAGATATAAAGTTGAAAATCTAATAAAGAAATCTGATAGATTGTAGTAGCTTGTACGTCGTCTGCCGTCTGTACTATAAGTCTACCAATTCTGAAATATTTACTAACAAATAAAATAATAGCTTGTGGCTGCAAAGTTTTTGTTTATTTTGTTGGGTTATAATGGCTTCCGAAAAAAAAGGCCGCTTAGTCACTTGTCGATTCTTGTCAAATCTATATTTCTTGTTTTTGCCGATTTTCATTATTCAGTTATTATTTGGTTATTTTGTTCATTATTCAACATTATTCAGTTAAAATTGTGTCAATTAATCACGAAAATTAAATGTTGTACATCTGCGCCTCTATGAATCTCTTTTATCTATAACCTAACGAGAAGGGAGTATACAGAGTGGTGCTGACCATACGACAATAAATGAAAACACAGACCATGCTGGCTCATAGGAATAATCGTTAACCATAGAAAAAACCTAGCATCAAAAATAAAAAAATGAAAATTTCAAACAAACTAAATCACATAAAATTGCAGACGGAATAGAACATTCTTTAAAATATTGGTTCAATGACCTCCGATCAGCGGGCTACAGCGCGATCCTGTATCGACTTGCTTTTTCGCGCCATTATTATTAAAGTTTAGTACCACTGGATGCGGCGGTCATCAACCTGTAAGCGCTTCCTTATCAACATGTACATCATGTAGAAAATGTGAAAAATTAAAAAATAATTTCCTGTGACTAAACTAATGGATATATTGATATAATTTTTTTATGGGTAGACTGAGAATGTGTTGAGGTAAACGATGTTTAATTTATTGTCGTATTGTCAGCACCACTCTGTATACAATTTGAATTTTCATTTCAACATTAAAATCGTGTTAAGATAATTCTAAGTTGCGTAAACATAAAATATACTTAAATAGAGCTGTATCCATTACACCTTTTATGGTAAAAATGCAATAAAAATTCAATAAAAATTTGACATTTCGCAAAAGGAGCTGACCAGTTTATTGTGAAACGTTACAGCAATAAACTAATATGCGTAATAGGTACCAGTAAAAGTATTATTCATGTCAATAGCTACCATATATATAAAGACATTACATCAAGCTTGTTTCCTGAAAGGGTAGTTTTCTCGGTGGTAGGCCATAACATCGGTTGCCGCCAGAAGTTACCACCCAACAGACAAAGTCTTGCCGCCAAGCGATTCGTCGTGTTCCGGCATGATGACGGGTCTGAGCAGTTGTGTTGCGATGTGTGGCGGGTACGATGCGCCAAATGTTGTTGTGTCGGGAGTTTGGTCGTGGAGAGTCCTCCTCGCTCAACTGCCGTCATCCTTCCTATTCCGAAGTTTTTTAAGTGAATAGGCTTAATAAACTAGTGCGCTTTACCATCAACGATTGCATCACTGCTTACCATCAGGCGGGATTGCAGTCAAGCACTAGTTTATAATTGTTAAAAAAAAAATACCTCCACACAAGGGCGTCCCCAAAGGGTGGTAGTGACTCTAAAAAAGGTGCCAAATGTAAAAACCCCTCCTAGTGACTCTAAAAAAGTTGCCAAATGTAAAACCCCTCCTAGTGACTCTAAAAAAGTTACCAAATGTAAAACAACCAAAGTCCTAAGTTTTTGACTTGACTTGCTTGATCGATCATTAAGCTGAAAGGTTCTTAATACAAGAGAAAAGCTTCATATGCTGTCGACTTTACCAACAAGTCATACTTTTTTTATTGGTTCTATCAATTTGCCCCTCCCTAAGCCATCAGCTGGCAACGCTATTGCATCACAGTTTTATATCCTCAAGTTCCAGCTTATTGCAATTAACGTTGCCAAAGGTCAGACTGGGCTGGCTGAGACCTGAGGAGAAGCCCGTGAATTGATTACCGGTTAGACTAGAAGATGACCTCAATATAATTGGGAAGAGACTAGACAGTCGATGATAAGTGTTGTTAACATTAAAATCATCAACACATTTGATTTTAATTACAGATGCGATTGTATTCATAGCTTTAATGATTTTAATTCCGTTATTTACGGAATTAAAACCATACGTACGTGACGTATTCGTCATACTGTGTGGGACCGGGCTTAGAATAGTACCATGTACCAACCCATATCCTCCTGTGGGTGTTGTAAGAGGCGACTAAGGGAACTCTCACCGGAGAAGCGGACAGCAGCATCTCCTGTAGAATAACAAATTACTGCGATCCCCAACCCGCCTGCTAAGCGTGGGGATTATGACAATCACATTTTGGGGAAGCCTTTGTCCAGCAGTAGACCTCTATAGGCCGAAGAAGAAGATACTGTGTGGTCACGGTCGTGAATGATATTTGGTGGTCTGTAAAAGATCATTCGAAACAGATTCGAAAATCAGGACATTCGAAACTTACCCATTAAACGATTTAAAAACCATATAAAGGCCAAACTTTGCAAAAAAGGGTATTATGAAATCACAGATTATTTAGAAGACAAAAAACTTAGGACTGAGCTACTCGCTCTATTTAGCATTATTATTAAGCAATATACGTAATTATAACGTAAATTATTATATACATTATCATTTTTAATGTCTGGGTCTGGACTTGAAAAAAGACGATGATCCCTGAGTTTGTTTCGGCTATTTCTTCTCAGAGGTAGTCAGTTAGGAAATGCCGGCTTCATCTAGTTAAAAAATAAAATAAAAAATAAACATGACGTGTAAAAGTGATCAGTGATCCTACTTGCTTAATAAACGATTTCATTTCATTTCATCGCTCTCAGCAATAAGACCGACCATTGGGTCACCCTTTGTAAAATCTTTATGTTTATGTTCTGTAATTTAGAGGATACTGCTAGACCTAACGGAATGTTAAAGTTTGTTTGAGAAATATACTTGCCATGAATATACCTAGGTAATCGTTTTTGCTTCCCAAGGAACGGAAATAAACACAATAGCTGAATAGCCACGTAAGAATAAAATTACGGCATTCATCGCCAAATTATCAGCAGTAATCTTTAGTAATTATTCATATTTTTATAAGTTATTATGAATGGTGACTGATGCGACCTCCGACTTAGCGTGGGTTGTTGTTGTGAATGAATTGGAAACTTGAGTTTTTAAGACTGTTTTGTTAGATGTTTTTCGTCTCTTTTGTGTATTTGAATGATCAATACTCGAAAATAAAGCCGTTAGTTAGCTGTTCCGATAAATATGGCTCTTCCGAATTGCTAGGTGGTAGAAACTAGGATCTGGAATAATGCCTCACTGTGTCCCTAGTGACACAGTGAAGTGTAGTGTAGTGTGAGTGGGGGGTAGTGTGTGTGTGTGTGTGTTAGGGATAGAGCCCGCTTAGGATAGGCTCCGATTGACCAAAACTAACCGAACTATAAAACTACTCGCTCAGGGATAAGCGCAGAAAACTGTGCTGCTGGGGAGTTTGTTCCGCCACTTATTTTTCCCAGTGAAAGCACTAAGAAGTGGCGAAGGGCGGGCATTTTGGGGGGACTGTCTTATGTAATATTGACGTTCAAAAAGTGCCAATTCTCAGCCTAATTTGAATAAATGACTTTTGATTTTGATTCTATCCTAAGCGGGTCCTATCCCTAAAAGGGTGGTTTTAAAGTTAGCAGGACTACGAAACCACCCGCCTAAAAACAATATAGACACGTGAATTTTAAAGCTTAGGTAGGTACTCGTCCCCCATGGAAAAGGAAGGATCCTCCATCCGATCATATGGTTGTTGTGTCTGGCGATTCTTTCGGGCGATCGTATGCTAGCTGCGTGGTTAACTCTGTTTGTGAGATGCAGAATTTGGTGTGACTTCAGTACGACGCGTAGTTCGTATGTTGCGTTTGCGAGTGTAAGCTGAAGAGTTTGTTTGTTTGAACGCGCTAATCTCGGGAACTACTGGTCCGATTTGAAAAAATCTTTTTGAATAGCCCATTAAACCAGGAAGGCTTTAGGCTATATAACATCACGCTGCGATCAATAGGAGCGAAACATACCACGCGAACGAAGTCGCTGGCGGCCGCTAGTCATAGATATATTAGGAATTGCTTCTCTATGATAACGAATCCTTAGGTTTGCTCATACAAGTATGAGAGGATCCTGTTTCTCTCATCATACTTCTGCACAGTGCTTAACTTAACTTATTTGAGGTCGGGGCGACATGTCTTCTTCCTACATACAACTTCTATATCCCCTAAATGTATATGACAGCTTCGACATGCTTCTTCTTTTATGGTCTACAAAAATCATGACTAAGGGCAAAAATGGCAATTAAAATTCCAGAAATGCCTTTCGAACCTCAAAATCAAGGGCAATCAAAACAACTCTCACCCATATCTCACTCTTAAGAGGTCATCATCATCATCTCAGCGTTAATCCTAGTCGCATCCGAAGCTTTTTCAGCTTTGGAGTCTGGGGTCCGCTTTACCAGTCTAACTGCTGTTTTGGCTAAACTTTGGTATTTTCCGTGAAGCGACTGTCGTCTGGCCTCCACAACCCGAAGGCGATATCGAAGCATTGCATTTCGACCAATTGTTGAACTTTTGAAGGCTCTAACAAACCGTAAAGATTGCCTTTAGATTTTCGTATGGCAACGGGGACCCGACTTAACGTGCTTTCCGAGGCACGATCAGACCAGTGCAAATATTCATATTCATGCTTAAAATAATTGCACTCCGCGGGGATCGAAACCGCGCCTCGCACAGCGTCCGCGTTCGCTACCGCTACGCCACGAGGCTGTCTCTCACCTCTTAAAAAGTATAAGCAAAATACCTGATAAAAAAATTCCATGTCTGCCTTTCGACTATTACATAAGAGAACACTTACTTGAAGAATCGGGTCAGCCATCTTGGCAGGATTCTGCAATCATTACGCCTCTATAGTTTATAAATTGTAATATTATGTGGATTGCCTGCCAAAACTAGTGTTGTTATGCGATTAATGTAGGTTGTATCTTCTTGACTGCTGGGTAAGGGTAGAGTTGGGTAATATAATAGGTAGCATCATCTCATACTCCTGACCTTAACCCATATATTGGAAAACGGCATTTAGCATTTTTTTTATCATTATAATCTTGTGCTTGACAGGCGGCTTGACAGGCGTGATCAGGCGGGTTTGCACCGCCTGACGGTAGCAGTAATGCAATCGTTGATGGTAAAGCGCGCTAGTTTATTAAGCGTATTTGCCAAAAAAACTTAGTGAATAGGAAGGAAGATGGCTGTTGAGCGAGGTGCAATGTTAAACCCATTAGCACGACCAACGATGCTGCGCCAGAGGGAGATTGATATGAAGACCACAACAAACTCCTAACACAATAACATTTGCCAGCGGTGGTGTTTCCGATGAACTACAAGTTGGAGTGTCTTCAAGGCTAGAGTGAATAGGCTCTTAATGAACTAGCGCGCTTTACCATCAACGATCATCACTGCTTACCATCAGGCGGGATTGCGGTCAATATAAACTAGTGCTAGTTTATCATTATTAATATTGAAATTCGGAAAGTGAATTAGTCTATTTGTTTGTTTGTTCCGCTTCCACGTTGTAACTACTGAACCGATTGCTTTCAAATTTTGCAGACGTAAAGTTAGAAGACCGCATTAAATAACGGGTACTTCTTATACCGGAAAAAAATTATATTCCCGAGAAATCTAAAAGCGGGATAATATAACCGATTCAACGCGGGCGAAGTCGCGGGCGGAAAGCTAGTAATTTATAAAAAAAAACAGCCTATAATGTTCCCCACTGTTGGGACACCGGACTCCACTCTGTGAGGGAGTGGCTGTAATCTACCAGACAGCGTGGATTGGTAGATGTCACATGACTTCCGAACTTTTGCCTCTAGGACATGGCCGGTTTACCATTTTGAGAGCAGTGGTGATGAAATAATTTAAACAAAGCAAAGCGCTAGACGGGGTTCGAACCTACGACCTACAACTTGTAAGTCGCGGCCCATACCACTACGCTACCGCTACGTTCCTCTCTAGAAAAATAAGCGTATAATGTAACCTACCGCTTTTGGGACACCAGACTCCTCTATGTCAGAGGGCCGTAATCTACCCTATATAGATCAATATAGGCTGATTTAATTGTTCCAAATTGATCTGCTATACATCAATCATCATCTGAGCCTTAATCCCAGTCGCATGCATGCGAAGCTTTTTTCAGCTTTGGGGTCTGGGGTCCGCTTTACCAGTCTCAACTGCTGATTTTGTCTAAACTTCGATATTTACCATAAACCGACTGCCGTCTGAACTCCACAACCCGAAGGCAATATCGAAGCATTGCAGTTAGACCAATTGTTGAACTTTTGAGGTCTCCAGCAACCCGTAACGGCTGTCATTAGATGTTCGTATGGCAACCGGGACCAACAGCTTAACGTGCTTTCTGAGGCACGACCAGACCAGTGCAAATATTCATATTCATGTATACAAATATTTGCACTGCGCGGGGATCGAACCCGCGCCTCCTTGCGCAACGCCCGCGTTCGCTACCGCTACGCCACGGAGTCTGTCCAATCTGCTATACATCAATTATTTACAATTAAATCGACCAACTAGCGCCATCTACAACCACTGCCATACCTACTTACCACACTTTAAATTCACCTCATTCGAGTCCACTCACGCCTTTCGGACAAGCTACAAGGTCACGCAAAAGGTCACTAGTTTTTCTTTGCCATATTTAACACAGACCTGCTCACATTTTGATGTGCAGAACATCTGTAGGTATGTCTTCTTCTTTCTTTCTCTTATGGCTTCGCACGGTTTGTGCATTTAGCCAATGTCACGTAATGAATTATATTATTCATGTCGAAAAAGACGGCCGCGCGGACCGAACACGGAGGAAGATTTGGTTCAAAGCCATGATGTGGCCACTATGCTACAATATTTCACTGTTCTTTATGAATTATTCACTGGATGCACTTTTTACTACATAAATCACGCGTTTTTATTTAGTAAACGACACTATAAATAATTTAAAAGTCCAATGAAAAATGAGCGTGGCACTTATCTTAACTTCCCGCCAAAACTTCGTAGGTATGTCATTCAGCTTAAGTAATGTGACTTGTATAATGTCATGTCAAAGATACTCTGTGTACACCTGTAATGTTTTGGTTGTCAATTATTATTTATGACATTTAAAGACGGCGCCGTATTTTTGGGCTTCCGACATTTTTGTTCATGATTTATTGAAATCTAAAGTGTAGGCACATTTTTTTTCTGATCTCAGGCCTAAATTAAAGTCCTAAGAGACTTTAATACAGACTAAGGGATTTTAAGAAACAGAAAATAAATAACTATTTCATACATATTCATTGATCCTTTCTGATTTTGTGTCAATAGCAGATATTTATTCTTCTAGTGCATAGGTAAAACGTAAATAAAAAAATCTGCTTTGGAAAAATTTGAGTATCAGCTGCATCTGGTAACAACGGGGGCCGTAGTTAAAAGGAGATGTTTCAGAAATGTACCTATGGAGCCTAGGCCAGCAACTGTTTTTAATTTACTATATTTTGGCTTAGTTTTTATACAGATTCAATTTAACTCGACCAAGGAGTGCAACATAACTACTAATAAATATGGTGGTCAGCAATAAGCGAAATAAGATTTTGACAGTGACATTTGATTGAAGTGTCATGTATCTAAGGCTATCGTATCTATACTATCTACCATATGACTGCGAAAAAAATAAAACATGAATTCCGAACATACGGCCCATTAAATAAACACAATCAACTCAAATCAACACTCGACACGAATACAACTAGAAAATAGAACTGTCAAAGTCACCAATCAAACGTCATAAAAAGTGTCATGGCTACCTTTAAAAAGGGTTATCTCACTAAATACGTTTCAAATAATTAATTATTATATACTTGTATTTTTATTCAAATTAATTTAGTAATATTTTTATGCAAATCTATTTTTTTTTCCTTTTTTTTCTATATACTGTACATAGTGGTGTCCGAAAATGAAACATCTCCTTTGACTTAATACAATAATTACAGTTGACGACACCATGCCATCATCAAACAGTTCCGGCAGGCCGGCAGAGTAATACATTATCAGTAACAATCGGTTTCATTCTGACAGTTCAACAATTCATTGCGTAATTTACGTTCTTGAACAGACTCATTTTCAAACAGGAAGAAATGGAATAGCAATAGGCTTCAAAATGATTCCAACTGATAGTAATTACGTAACAGACTAGGTACTAATAGGAATCTGCATCATTTTAAAGCATTTTCTCGGTGGTAGGCAACAACATCAGCCGCCGGCATAAGTTACCACCCACCAGACAAAGTCATGCCGCCAAGCGATTCGTCGTGTTCCGACATGATGTCTGGTGAAGCCGTACGGTGGACGGGTCTGAGCAGTTGTGTTGCGATGTGCCGGGTACGATGCGCCAAATGTTTTGTGTCGGGAGTTTGGTCGTGGAGTGTCTCCAGATCAATCCTCTGGCGCAGCATCGTTGGTCGTGTTGTTGGATTAAACATTGCATCACCTCGCTCAACTGCCGTCTTCCTTCCTATTCACTCGGTTTTTGAGTGAATAGGCTTAATAAACTATTGCGCTTTACCATCAATGATCGCATCACTGCTTACCACCAGGCGGGATTGCAGTCAAGCACTAGTTGATAATTATTAAAAAAAAAAATCTAAATCATTGCTTCATAAGTTCAAAAAAATTACCTGCACAACACTTAAAAACGCAATGAATGCTGTTAAATTGTCAAAATGAACCCGATTCCAATTGATAATGTAACACGTTTACGTAATCTATCTGTTCCATAGTTATCGTATCCCTCTGGTTCATAGTTGTTACAATGCTATAGTGGGCGGAGAGAAGTACCTACAACTACGTGTTTAGAGATAATAATAATAATAAATATTTATTGACATAACGAAACATACATTACTATACACTGATTAACTGCATATTAACTGCGGTACAGAAATCTGTATACAGATATTGTGAGCCCTGCCTATTAAACTAGGGAAACCTGTATCTTAAGAGACAGTGTTCATCTGTGAGGTTACTTAAAATAGGAATTATCCAACAGCGGACTGCGCCAACTCATTGTTCGTGTAAATTAATAATACAAGATTATTACTTTAACCAAATATCCACAACAATGACTGGAAATGCATCCACAGGATAGTCCGGTTAAGTAGTCACGGCTTCTCATGGTCAACTACGAGATGCCATAACAAATACAAAAAAAACATGTGTCTTAAAGCGGTCCCGACTCGCCTCATGTCGTGAGCAACACGCCTTAAACTCCACTGTCTGTTCATCTGTCTATCACCAGGCTGTATGCCATGAACAAGGATAGCTAGACAGTTGAAATTTTCACAGAAGATCTCTTGACACTATAACAACAAATACAAAAACGCATTCTGGGGTCAATAAACTATCTGCCAAGCGTAACAATTCTTAAAAATATCCCTCGTACTTAACTGTATTATTTTTTTCATTATATCATCACATTACCTATCATTATAAAGCTCTATATCTCTAAATCGACTCACCGCCAAAAACCACTATAAAAACCCTAAGTACATTTTTATGTTGAACTTTGAAATTACCATAAATGTCTAAGGTAGGGTCAGCGACAAGCGAGCCCACCGAGGCAAAACAATAGGGGGATGTGACATCATTTCCTGTGCAACCAGACAGCGCCAGTGCACGATTTTGAGAAGGAAATCGAGACGGGTTCGAATTTTAATTTGTGGTTTTTGAATTTGGTTCACTGTCTATTTGCTTTTGTTTGTATTTGGAATGTGTAACGGTTTATTATATAAGTACCAATCAGAACGGGTAATCCTCGTAATTTTAAGTTAGTCCATAGAATGATCTCAATCTATCAAAATTTCTCTTTTGACAAGTTTTTGACATTAATGGTCGCTGAGATGAGTTTGCATTAGATTTTGAACGTTTTTATTCACGGAAATTGGCATTCAGAAATGCAAAGCTCTGTAACAACTCACTTTTTTATATAATTAAAAGCATGTGCTAGACCGCTATCCCGCCTGATGGTAAGCAGTGACGCAATCGTAGATGGTAAAACGCGCTAGTTAATTAAGAGCGTATTCACTCAAAAAAAAAACTGAGTGTATATGAAGGAAGACGGCAGTTGAGCGAGTTCATGAAACACGACCAACGATGCTGCGCCAGAGGGAGATTGATCAGGAGACCCTCCACGACCAAACTCTGTACACAACAACATTTGGTGCATCGTAAGCGGCGCACATCGCCACACAACTGCTCAGACCCGTCCTCCATTTTTGACTCACTCCGACTTTTTAAATTTTTTTTTTTGCCAGTAAAATGTCAATCAGTTCATTTTGAAATGATGCATCTCAAATAAAAATCAAGTCAATGCATTTATAGGCTACTGTTTTAATCACGGTAAATTAAAAACTTTAAATGGCAAAGACCTGGTGGTACATATTTATCTGTAGTTAATTATACAGTAAACTAATTAGCGAGTGAAGTAGGTACCAATGAAGTGAAACTAATGTTTAATTAAGGTGTTGCAGGCCATGGTCTTATTTTGCATACAACGTACACACTTTATTGTAATCTGTCTAGATTGTTGCTACAGCGTCCATGGTGGTTTGCTATGTGCATTGTGCGGGGAATATTTAAATGGCAATTTGGACGTCGTTCAAAACATGTTAGATAATGATGTCGCTCCTCTTGTTATTTTATTAAGAAAAGGACAGAACATAATATGTTACTTTAGATCTGTCAAATTAGTCCGCGTCTGACGTAAATTGATGCATTTTTGATCGCCATGTTTATAATCGCGCCTAAAACTGTCTATGGAATATCTTGATTTGACAGGATTAAACTAAAAGGTTATCTTCTATCCTTTTCTTAATGAAATAGAAAGCACGGAATAGAGAGTTTTGGCGGGAAGCTAAGATGAGTGTCACGCTCATTTTTCATTGGACTTTTAAATTATTTATAGTGTCGTTTACTAAATAAAAACGCGTGATTTATGTAGTAAAAAGTGCATTCAGTGAATAATTCATAAAGAACAGTGAAATATTGTAGCATAGTGGCCACGTCATGGCTTTGAACCAAATCTTCCTCCGTGTTCGGTCCGCGCGGCCGTCTTTTTCGACATGAATAATTCATTACGTGACATTGGCTAAATGCACAAACCGTGCGAAGCCATAAGATAAAGAAACAAGAACTTTTGAAGATTTTTATTTTACTTGACATTGGCACAAAGTCATAACTAGTGCCACACTACAACAAAAAAAAAAAAAGCACGGAATAGATACACTGAAGTTAAAATTAGTCTAGTTTATGAAAAAGGGAATCAGCGCCGCTCTCCCTTTTCTTTCATTCTAAAATTTCTCTTCTTCTTTCCCCAGGAGGATGGCACCGTAGAATATTTCAATAACATCATAGTGCAGCCTCATCTGCGACTGGTGACTGGTCAGGGTCGAGGGTACCACGTCAGTTGTCGCTACCGTCGCCGGGACCTGACGCACTTCCACCTGTACCGCCCACGAGCTGACAGGCTGACCAACTCGCTGAGCGACGATTTTAGTGATAACAGCAAGTATGTATCTGATTATATTTAAACTTCTTTCGTTGCATTAGTTTACAGCCACCACTCACCTTCACATTAACCACCATTTACACGTTTATCATCATTCATATACAGCGTGTATCTGACAGCGTGTATCTGACATCGTAACGTAAACTTCGCGAAAAGGCTAGACCGCATGCCACTAATAAAATCATGATAGTCATTTTTTTTAGAAAGTGTCGGCTCGTCTTTTGAACGTTGCAAGCGTGCCGCCGTGCGAGTTTGTAGGTATGACGTTGATCCCTGATGTGAACTCTATTAAATCAGCTGATAAGATCATTTTTCAGGTTTTGTTTTCATTGCGCTTTTTATATTATATGTAATTAGCGAATAATTTAATTTTGACTTTAAAATCTTATTGGGTTATAAAAGTATAGCAATCGTGAATGGTCTGAAGTGAAAAAAACTACATTTATTTTTTTTTAATCATGAAAAAGCTGACGAAAAATACCACCACTGAGGGGTTCAGAATCAGGTACTGGATCCATGGTACTCGTTTGTGCGTCGATGTCAGATACACCTTTACACTTGGGCTATTTCTCTTGTGTTTTACAATATGTAAAGAAAACCCTGTCCGATCCGTGAAGGTATTGTTAGGTATCGATAACTGATTCTACTAATGCCCACAAAGACAGGCTAAACTTAAAAAAAAAATTCCCCTAAAAAAAATATTATTGGTCAAAAAGAGGTAACTTAATACATGTGCGGTAAGCAACCCCTTCCGCGGGCGGCGGGGGGCAGGGCACGCGGCACCTATGACGTGGTCGCGTCGCTATTCGCTTATAATAATACCGGTGTTGTCACTTTTTTAAAATTACCAAATTTCAGGGAAATTGGAATTAATTCCCGGGAAAAAAGGATTATTTCAAAATTCATTAGTAAACATTATTGTATAAATATACCAGCGGGCGCCCGCGACTTCGTTGGCGTGAAGTTAGTTATTTTAACCCCAAAAGAGTCAATTTCTATAGATTCATAATATACAGCATACATTTTAAATATTTGTTATGCTTCGCTCCGATTGGTCGCAACGTGATGTTGTATAGCCTAAAGCCTTCCAGGATTAATGGACTATCCAAAGCAATAAGAACTTTTCAAATCGGACCAGTAGTTCCCGAGATTAGCGCGTTTAAACAAATGCTTCAGTTTTTAATTTGTACAGATTTTATTTAAAAAATACGTCGATTAACGTCGGACGCGTACTAATTTGACATGACTGAACTAATATTTATTTTATTTAGTTTTCTTAATAGAATAGAAAGAAAAATATTCACTGAACTTAAATTAGATTTACTTAGTAAACAAAGAAATATGAACCTTATCATTACACAATAAAGAGCACCTTTTCTTTGAGATTCATAATTTGTAACTTGTAAATTTCAGTGACGAATTTGATGAGGACTCAGGATTGTTACCTTCCGTATCCATGAAGATTTATAAGGGAGACCCCGAAGATAAACAAGTAAGTAATATTTAAGTTATTTTAAAGTTTGGAGATTCAGTGCAGATAAAGCATCATCTGCCTAGCTTTTTGCTTGGGGTCAAATTACAGTCTTACCGGATTCAGCTGAATACCAGTATTTTACGTGAAGCGACTGCCTATCTGACCTCCAAAACCCAGTTACTGGGTAATATGCTACCCCTTGGTAAGACTGTTGGTCAGATTTTCGAGCTTCTGACGACCTGTAATGACTGTCAAAGATCTACGAATGACAACTGGGACCAACGGCTTAACGTGCTTTCCGAGCACGAAGGGTATGTAAAGATGGTCACTCATCCACAGACCAACCGCGGCAAGCGTAGCTTAACCTGACGATCAGTGACGATACTATCAGTGTGGTCAGTTACCAGTTATTAGCCACTAGCCCCTCCAAAGCAGATAAAGCCTTTCAATGCAGACAATATAGCATTTTATTTTTTTTACTCGGTGGTGGGCCATAATATCGGCTGCCGGCAGAAGTTACCACCCAAAAGACAAAGTCTTGCCGCCAAGCGATTCGTCGTGTTCCGGCATGATGTCTGGTGAAGCCGTACGGAGGACGGGTCTGAGCAGTTGCGTTGCAATGTGTGCTGGGTACGATGCGCCAAACGTTGTGTTGATTGCGTAGGTCTCCAGATCAATCTGCCTCTGGTGCAACATCGTTGGTCGTGTTATTGGTTCCTATTCACTCAGTTTTTTTTTAGTGAATAGGCTTAATAAACTAGCGTGCTTTACCATCAACGATTGCATCACTGCTTACCATCAGGCGGGATTGCGGTCAAATACTAATGTATAATTTTATAAAATTACATATCTGCTGAATTATTATAGCCATCAGGATTGCGGTCAAATACTAATTTATAATTTTAAAAAATTACATATCTGCTGAATTATTATAGCCATCAAAGCATCGACAGTCGCATATAGAAAACATGCATTCTATTTTTGATTATGCGACTCTCTTGACTCAAAAGTTTTCGCGAGCGAACGGCAGAAACGGTGCCCCATGATTCCCATCTTTGACGTGACATCTTTGACACGACGTCATCAGAAGCCCTAAATCTGACAACCAGTATTTCCTGTAGTTGTATCGTATTACTCAAAAACTTGGTTGTGGTACAGTTATTCCTTAAAAGTTACTGGTACTCAGTTGCATCCAGTGACAGCCTCCGTGGCGTAGCGGTAGCGGACGCAAGTATTTGTATGCATGAATATGAATATTTGCACTGGTCTGATCGTGCCTCGGAAAGCACGTTAAGGCGTTGGTCCCGGTTGCCATACGAACATCTAGTGGCAGTCGTTACGGGTTGTTGGAGCCCTCAAAAGTCCAACAATTGGTCTAACTGCAATGCTTCGATGTTGCCTTCGGGTTGTGGAGGTCAGACGGCAGTCGCTTCACGGAAAATGTCGAAGCTTAGCCATATCAGCAGTTGGACTGGTAAAGCGGACCCTAGACTCCAAAGCTGAAAAGGCTTCGGATGCGACTGGGATTAACGCTGGGATGATGATGATGAGTTGCATCCAGTTAAACTGGGTTCCATTTTGCCATTTTTATAAATTTGTCATTCCAACACGATTCCATTGTAATTGTGCTAAAAGTTCGTAATCTACTAAATTCATAATGATCGATCAATTTTATCAGTCTGGAATTAATAGAATGGTGATAGAATGACATTGCCGTATTGCCATTATTATAAAAGCCGTCAGTAGAAATGATTTTCTTAAAACTACTCCTGTTTTTGTTCTGAATGGGTAATTATCAAATAACCTCTCCCGCTCTGGATGGAGCGGAAGGTCGTGGCAGACTTTTACTGACTAAAACTCACCCGTGTTCCTTCACTTGCCTGTACACCAGGGCCACTTTTCAATTGAACATTAAATAAACCTAGTTCGGGTGGTCCCAACATTAGTTTTAGATCGTAACTTTATAGATTTATTAGCTTTCTGCCCGCAGCTTCGCCCGCGTGGAGTTCGGTTATAACGCGCTGTTTACATTTTCCTCAGGAATATCAAGTTTTTTCCGCGATAAAAAGTACCCTATTATTTAATCCGGACTTCTAACTTTAGGTCTGCAAAATTTCAAAGCAATTGGTTCTCAGTAGTTACGGGGTGAAAGCGGAACAAACAAACTCACTTTCCCATCTATACTAATATATAAAGCTGAAGAGTTTGTTTGTATGTTTGTTCGCGCTAATCTCGGGAAATACTGGTCCGATTTGAAAAAATCTTTTTGCGTTGGATAGGATTAATTCAGGAAGGCTTTAGGCTATATAACATCACGCTGCGACCACCAGGAGGGGAGCATAACTATTTCCACGCGAACGAAGTCGCTGGCGGCCGCTAGTTTATAATATTAGTAAGGATATTATGTATTAGTCTACAGTAAATTAGCTTTTACGATTTTTATTAAGATTTTTACATAACAGACTTATTAGACATTCATTGTTGTTCTATGTTTTTTAATAAATTTGAGTGGAATGTCAGTGATTGACAACTGGAAAGTCATAACGACGCCATTTCAGTGGAGAGGCGTGCGAAGAGGCTGATTGGTGACCGATCTAACTCGAGATGGTCTCCAAAGCCTAGAGCACAGGCGTAGAGTAGCCAGCCTTTCGGTGTTCTATAGGATGCATTTTGGGGAGTGTGCGAGGGAATTGCATGATTTAATTCCCCATCTCCGTTCCACCATCGGACGACCCGTCGTACGGCTGGTTTCCACCCTTACGTTGTTAACACCACTACGATCCGGACGAAGCGTTTTGCCTCCTCCTTTATACCGCGTACATCGAGGGACTGGAATAATTTGCCAGCGGCGGTGTTTTCGTCGGACTACAATTTGAGTGTCTTCAAGGCTAGAGTGAATAGGCTCTTAATAAACTAGTGCGCTTTACCATCAACGATTGCGTCACTGCTTACCATCAGGCAGGATTGCGGTCAAGCGCTAGATTATAATATAAAAAAAAAAATGTTGTTAGTCGATTATGAAACTTGTCAAAATCGATATTTGTGAGATCACTGATCGACCATTGTAATAACATATTAGGGCCCCTGGAAGCTGATCCGAATGTATTTGGTAAATGAGTATGGCAAAAATCCCTGATACTCCTCCTCCTCAAGTCGTACTCCTCATTACTGAGGGTAGTGATGTCCCTGTGGAATTATCCTCTTCTTTACAATAGTTCGCCATCTGTTACGATCCCTGGCCGCGAGTATAGCATCATGCAGGCCGGTGTCCAGAGATGAACGAGTTTGGTCAGTCCAGCTTATTGGACTGCGACCTCTAGAACGTCGTCCATCCACCTTCTCAGTAACCATGAGATGTTCGAGGTTATCTCCATCCTTTCTGATACTCTAATAGTATAAACTATCCTATCATGCTATCCAAAAATATGTATGTTTTTATGTGTGTATGGGTGTTTGTTTCTCTTTTAGGCAAAAGTTACTGAACGGATTTGAATGAAATTCGGCACACAGGTGGCTTATCACTAAGATTAACATATAGAATATTTTTTATTTGGATATTCCCATGGACTTGAAACTTATGTAGGTATAACCGCGGTGCGAGTTAGGGGTATACATGAGAACTTAGGGGATGGATAGATGATTGTTAAATACTCTTTCACGCAAAAACTGTAGAACGAATTTGGGTGAAAGGAGATGTTTCAGAAATGTATGGAGCCTGGGGCCAGCACATTGTACACTTAATGCTAGGTATAGTTATGCTATAGTTAACTGCTTTTAAGGTTAATTTCCTATATTTTACTTACTTACGTTGCTTATCACTAAGATTAACATATAGAATATTTTTTATTTGGATATTCCCATGGACTTGAAACTTATGTAGGTATAACCGCGGTGCGAGTTAGGGGTATACATGAGAACTTAGGGGATGGATAGATGATTGTTAAATACTCTTTCACGCAAAAACTGTAGAACGAATTTGGGTGAAAGGAGATGTTTCAGAAATGTATGGAGCCTGGGGCCAGCACATTGTACACTTAATGCTAGGTATAGTTATGCTATAGTTAACTGCTTTTAAGGTTAATTTCCTATATTTTGGCTAAGTTTTTATACAGATTCAATTTAACTCGGCCAAACAGTACAACACAATTACTAATAAATATGGTGGTCAGCAATAAGCGAAATAAGACTGCGAAAAAAACAGAACATGAATTCCGAACATACGCCCCATTAAATAAACACAATCAACTCAAATCAGCACTCGACACGAACACAACGGGAAAATAGAACTGTCAAAGTCGCCAATCAAACATCATAACCACATCTTTTATTTTTTTCCTTTTTATCTATAAAGCGTATACAACGTGTAACATAAAGGGTATATACATAACAAAGGCATGGCATCTTTACATGATATCAAACGATATTGGAAGGGTTTTTTAATCCTATCTCTTTATGTTAGGAAGTTATGAGGAAAAACACCGCCTGTGATAGGCTACTATCATACTAGTCGCACAGAGATATTGAAGACATTTATCGGATTTTGGCAAGTAACGTGACGGGTAACGAGTAGTTATTAACGATGTAGTGTGCTGCCACGTTTGTTATGATTTGATTTTAAGAAACACACGAAACCGAAAATTTGGTACCAATTTTTTGAGTATTTTATTTTGAGTTGAAACCCTTCCGATATCGTTTGATATCATCTAAAGATGCCATGCCCTTGGTATGTATATACCCTTTTGTTACACGTTGTATAGTGGTGGCTCAAAATAAAACATCTCCTTTGCCATACAGATACCTTATAACCAGGACTAACATGTAGGATATTTTGACGTATATATACTCACGGGATCGAAACATAGAAGTGGTAAACGCGGGGCGCAGCTAGTAGATACCACACAAACTTCTCAGTAAACCTTGAAATATACTCTTAACAGCCAAGGAAGCCCAGTTTTAAATCCCTCCATATTAATTACGCCCACGGGCTGTTTGTCGCTCAACCAGTTTTCAAGTCAATGCACAATGGAGCCAAGATAATAATCTTATGCTCAGAAAGCAACCGGCGCATGACGGCGAGATGTGAAGAATTAATTTTATTTTTGAAAATAGTTTTAATTGCCGAGAGCTGAATGATGCTTTTTTTAAATTATTTGAAATGGGAGTGCAAAGATTATTAAGATATTGAGCTGCTAAGGAGTTTGCTGCGTCACTTCTTCTTCCTAGCCAGAGCACAACGAAGTGATGAAGGGCTGGGCACGCCAAAATAGTGGCGATAAGTCCTTTCTTTGAGTAGTGGCTAGAGAGGTGCCAAAGTGAGCTCAATTACCGCTACTTTTTTTTCCGGTGTGGAAAATCCTCATGGATGTCCGCCGCCCTGGGGCGGGCGACGGGGTCTGTCAGACTCTTACTGATTAAAAACTACCCAGGTGTTCCATCTCACACCTACAGCAGGGGTTGCGAGAACGAACACTGCTTCCGCAACCCCCGATTGGTGCCATGTTCACTTACTACCAAACACAGGTCCTCACCGGACACAGTTGTTTCGGGATAAGGTGGGAGAAAACGCCAGAGTGTCACCACTGTTGGGTCGCCCTGAGGACACTGTGAAGGTCTGCTAGGCTTAGGCGGGGCACCGTCGTGTCGGTGACGATCGGCGGCATCGATCTCTTGCGTTGCGGGAAACCGCGGCCCTGTAACAGGCAACTGAAGGAACCCAGAGCGGGAAAAGTCATTTGACGACCTCCGTGACGCAGCGGTCAACACGCCTGCCTGCGACGTGGAGGCCCTGGATTCGATCCCCGGCCAGGTCAAGATGGAAAACGATCTTTTCCTGATTGGCCTGGGTCTTGGATGTTTATCTATATATGTATCTATTATAAATATAGTATCGTTGAGTTAGTATCCCATAACATAAGTCTCGAACTTACTTTGGGGCTAGCTCAATCTGTGTGATTTGTTCGTATATATTTATTTATTTATTTGATGATTTCACAGCCAAAAACATCTATTGAAAGACGATTTAGGAGACTGTCTTGTATAATTTTGATGTTCTCATCAAAAAGTCAAGCAATCCAAAACTATCAAATATTTTCAATCAAGCTAGAACCTTAATGATTTAGTGATAAAGTTGAAAATCCAATAAATAAATCTGAATCTCCACATCAAGCAACCTACTACAACCTGGTAGTAGCTTGATATGCTGTCGTCTGTACTACATAAAACTGTTCACTGTGCAAGCTGTGCGCAGTCACTCCACAAATTTAATCAAATAATATTACAAAATGAAATTGTAATTTTGAAACTCCGAAAGCAGCTCCTTTTATTTTAATATTAGATACAAACATGAAAATAAAAAATGTGATAGTAGTTTTTTCGAATGTTAAGATTATTATTATTGACGATATTCTATCGGGAAAATGCCAATTTAAACCACATAATCACCAACTTTCAGGTGGCGTCAAACGTGCGTATAGGAGACACCCTGAGCCTCGTAGTATCACTGGAGAAGCAGCGTCAGTTCGGTCTGCTAGTGTCTGAGTGCTCCGTGAGGGATGGACTTGGATGGGCCGAGCAGAGCCTGATCGCTGATGACGGGTGAGTTTTATATGATTTCGAGTCTTCCCGAAAGTAGGTACCGAGTTCTGACATGATACTATTTTTAACCAGTATTTTCAGAATATTGAGCAAAAGGGTTTTTGTCTCAAGACAAAAGTCTTCTACCAATGTGTGTTCCTAGCGGTGACTTATGGAACTGAGACGTGGTCGCTAACAATGGGTCTTATAAGTAAGCTCAACGTCACTCAAAGGGCAATGGAGAGGGTTATGCTTGGGGTTCCACTGCGTGATCAAATCAGAAATGAGGAGATCCGCAGAAGAACGAGTAACCGACATAGCCCGAAGAATTGCAACACTTAAGTGGCAGTGGGCTAATGAGTTCTCGAGTGGCGACCACGCACCGGAAGACGCAGTGTGGGGAGGCCCCCGACAAGGTGGACCTGGTACTGGTCGCGGGAAACCGCTGGATGCGGGAGGCGCTGGACCGGTCATCGTGGAGATCCTTGGGGGAGGCCTATGTCCAGCAGTGGACGTCTTTCGGCTGAAATGATGAACAAAGGGGACCTTTGAGAACTCACAGCTAATCCTCTCGTTCTTGACAGAACGGTCGCGGTCACTATGACTGAATCCGAGACGCTAATATTACACGCCGCACGATCTCTCTCCATCTATCCCTGTTGGACGATAGTCCAACTTCTTGAAATTATGATTCATTTGCCTAAAGTGATCTAAACTATATTTTTTTTTTATTGTGTCCCCGTCAAATCTGGTCATGGAACGTAGATATGTTAAGTTGACCACATAAACAGACTTCTTCTTCTTCCGGTGTCAGTGCCAAGAAGAACATTTTCATTTCTTTCTTTCATCTATAGATTTTCTTATAATAACTCAACATCATCATCTGAGCGTTAACCCCAGTCACATTCGAAGCTTTTTCAGCTTTGGAGTCTGGGGTCCGCTTTACCAGTCTAACTGCTGATTTTGGCTAAACTTCGATATTTTCCGTGAAGCGACTGCTGTCTGACCTCCGCAACCCGAAGGCGACATCGAAGCATTGCAGTTAGACTAATTGTTGAACTTTAGAGGGCTCCAACGACCCGTAACGACTTCCTTTAGATGTTCGTATGACAACAGGCAATTCTTATAATAACTATATCCTCTTTTTATCCGCAGCTGCCCGCTAGACGGCGAGATCATGGGACAATTCCAGTATTCCTCTGACCGGCAGACGGCACGTGTATCCTTCCCAGCACACAAGTTCCCTTACACCGCCAGCGTGTACTATACCTGTGAAGTAAAGCTGTGTGACCTAAACCATCCTACGGACTGCGTAAGTATATTTGTAATTGGGTTGTATATGTAAGAATTTCTATAATTTGTTACGTGTTATTGGCAAAATTGGTATCTATTTCACAGAGGCCATTGAGTTGAGGTTGAATCTCACCTTGAAAAAGAAGAAGCTCATTTTTCACTGTGAAGTTTTACAGAATCGTCCGATTGCTGTTTAGCGCATGCTATGGCTGAGAAGTAAAGCTAAATTACTATCTAGGAAACTGTCTAAGAGCTAGTCAAAGTATAGACGGTAAAATTAATCCTTCAAACTTTAGTTTTTTTAAATATCGTAAATGTAATTTAAAAAAAAGAATATATGTGACCTACCCAAATATCCTTTCTCTGGTATTGTTCGTCGAATCTTAAGCTCTTAAGTTTTATGTTGAGCTGCACGATTTCTGATAAATTGTACACTGGCTATAGTAAGTAGCCTCTCAACCTTCGTGGTTCTTTTTTCAAACAAAATCTCAGATTTTAATGTAGATAGTCTTCATTAGATATGAGCAAGATTATGTATGTCTGGACTTTAAAATACTGTGACCTCTGGGTTTGTGTTGGCCTTTCTTCTAAGACTAGTCAAATAGATAAGTGTGTACATACAAACCTACTTACAGAAAATTTTTCATTAAATAAACAAAATATTTCTATACATCTAAATAATTGGCACTATATGAATCTACAGTCTTCTATGGCTCAAAGCTACTTATAAAAGATTTTATTGACTTCTTACAGCAAAACTAAAAAAGTTTATTTTGCACGATGCAATATGTCCTAGGCTCAGTCAGAAAAAAAATACAGCAATTTCTTCATTGCGTGGATTGTACCTAATGATTCCCATTTACGGTTACCCATTTATTTAATTCCAGTAAAGATACAACCAACCAACTACAGTAATTAGAAAAATAGTGCTTTTAGTCACCTTGTACTCGAGTAATTTGTCGTTGAGATACCGACAAATTTATAATTTATGAATGCGAGAATTATGGTTGAGAAAACAATTTAACTGTTTTTTTTTTGTATTTTCCAGCTTTGTTATATGCGACCTTGTAAAGATTAAAAAATAAACCCATAAATTTGAACACAAAACTGCTACGGGATGGTAGAAACCAATACATTAGGTATTTCCACTCTCAAATGATTTTATCCAAGATCGGTGTTTAAATATATAAAACTTTAGTTACTTTAGTTACATTTATTTTTTTGCGGATGAGAAATCATCAAACGACCTCTCTCTCGAAAAAGTTTGACGATTTCTCCCAGAGAGATATCTCTCTTCTGGGCGGAGCGCAAGAATTTTACTGATTAAAACCCACCGTGTTCCTTCACTTGCCTATGCGTCAGGGGCTACAGTATCTCTCTTCAAACAACACGAGGCCCTTTCAGACCCACTTATACCGTAGAATTGAGACACCTGCCTTTCCGGGGGACCCAGTACCCCGGAAAGGCAGGTGACGAACGCTTATGTGGTTTTTTAGCCGGTATTGTTACACCCCTCCGCGTCCCCGAGCGAAGGATGGAGTCCATGAGGATTTTTCCCCTTTCCGAAAAAAGATCCACTTATATTAATCTGTCTTTTAACGTACTATATTTAAACCACAGGAGCCATGTGCACACAAGCGGCGCGTGCGACGTGACGACGAAGGATCACCAGCCACTGTGGAGCTGTTCAAGGGGCTGTATGTGAATGAAGCTGATTCACCAGACAACGATGAAGTTACCAGCGAGAAGGTAAGGCAGTCACATTCTATAGTTACCGACACAGATTACAGAATACTCCATACAGATACCTTAAGGGGAACAACAAAATGAGTCCAGCTGAATTCGGGCAGACGGTCGAGCAAAAAAGTTTCTTAAAGAGATCACTAGATGGCCACCAGGGAGCGCTTGACCGGCCGGCCACTACCGCCATATATGTCTTGTCTACATTGTCATATATACATCCATGCGTCGTGCATCGAGAAATACGCATTCTAAAAGAAGATAACAGCAATATAATGGTTAGAAGACATCTTATCTTAACCTAAAAAAAATATGTTATGACAGGATTAATTGAGTACACTGCCATCTATTGTCCCGAGTGTAAAATAAAAATCATTGTCACTACTGAGCCCATTTTACCGTTTTGTTTAATTACGTTATTTATACGTGTAAATATAGAGTCTGTTGTACTAGATGGGAACCCTTGTTACCGATATTTCCTACTAATATTAATGCAAAAGTTGGTGAGAATGGATGGATGAATGTTTGTAACTCTTTGGCACAAAAAATACTGATCGGATTTGGATGAAATTTGTCATACAGATACTTTATAACCAGGATTAACACATAGGATTTAATTTAGTTTGTGAAAACTAAATTAAACCAATTTGAAGTTATGTGCATCTTTTTCTTTCCATTTCTTTAAGAAAAGGATAAAAGATAACATTTTATCCTGTCAAATTAGGATACTCCATAGACAGTTTAGACGCGATTATAGACATGGCGACTACAACTACGCCAGTTTACGTCAAGAGCGCACTAATTTGACAGGTCTAAACTGACATTTTATCTTCTGTTCTTTCTTATTTTAAATTAAAATTTTAACATTCGCACACCGCATCTCGGCCACTTTTATTTTTATGAACAGCATTCTTTTTTGTACACTTACATTCTTGCAAACAAAGTACTATTATTATTTCTTACCTAATAATCTTTTTTTAATTCTTTCTTCAAAACTTTCCAGAAAGAAGACGAGATATGCATATCCCAGCGTAACTTCGCAATCGGCATATGCATAGCGGGTGTCATTCTAATGATTTGCGTCATCGCAGCCATTGCCTTCATCCTGGCTCGAAGGAGGAATCCGAAGACCTACTCCAGAACCGGCAGCTCATTATATAGTGGTCCCTATACAAATACGGGGTACTCGCATACCAGTTAAAGTGATATTTGGTACAGTTTTTAATGCTGATGATGTACACATGGCATTCTTGAGAAGATTAAAAATGATTTATTTGGTAAAAAAAAGAAACTGGTTTATGTGTGTTGAGAAAATTGTACCGAGCTCTTAAACTAAAAATATGTAGATCAGGGGTTTTCGTGGTAAATAAAAAAAAAAAACAGATGGAAAAAAGAAGTGTTTTACAGCTCCTAAACTATAGTGTGTATGTCATTTTGCTAAGTGCCATCTAAGTATTGGACATATTATTATATTTTTTTATATTATTTACGCATTGGTTTCTAAAACATCGAATTTTTACTAGAAAATGTGTAAAAGTTTTTAAAATTTGTAAATTTTATGTCGCTAAAAAGCGTTGCGCCTAAATTAAAACGTAATTTTAAATAATTTGAGAATCGAAATGCGTAACTATAGGTGAGCATCGAAGAATTTATCAGTGAAACTATAGTAACTTTTTTACTGTTGTGTTCATTTTCACAACGATTGAGTCATATTTTAGTATTTAGATATTTAGTTTATTATACCACGTGTATTAAATGTACCATTACAATAAATTAGAAAGGAGTGCCTCTGTGTCAGATTAAAATAATAATTTAGGTACTTTAAATAACAAATATCACTTTTAAACACTCCATGAAAAGTAGAAATGTAAAAATTATATGAAAACGTGGTTTCAAAACGTGACCTTCCATAAAAATTACATTTATTACATAAAAAGTAGTAAAACTTTTCAGAACTTTTATTGTTAAAATTTACCATTGAATTACTGCAATAATTTATACACGTTTTAAAACCACATTTTCGATATTTATAATAATAAATTTGTGATAATTCTTTCGTTCTTATACGTCGTAATTCGATATCATATATAAAAACACTGTAATTTAAGATATATACTGGTTGCCTTGCATTACGTAAAGAAGTAGAATTAATGACATAAGTCATTTCTTAGGGTGTTGTGAAGGCCTGTGAAACTAGATTTAAAAGTACTTGAACAGTTCTTCCTGGCTTTAAAGACCTATATTATTCTTATATAACTTTAATAGTTCAAAAAAAAAAAATATTTTACTGTTTTTATTATGACAAAAATGTTCCAAAATTATGGTTTTTTTGTCATAAAATTATTAATTTCTAGTTAAAACAGGCCTTTATCTTTTCTATAAAGGTGGCGGGAACTAGTTTTCTTCTATGCGGTTCATTCAAAATTTTTGTTCACTGACTTAACATTCACTCAAACTTAAAGTTAAAACTGAGTTGGTTAACTAAGTCGTGAATAAAAATTTTAAAAACACAATTGGACAAGATGGATGCCATATTTTTTAAGTTTTAATTTTAAGTTTCCTCTCTGCCAGTAATTCCGTCCAAACGGTGCTATTTTAATTTTTAATCTGTGCTTTTTTTAAGTTGCTTTTTGCCTGTTACTTGTGCCATTGTCCATTGGAAAGAAAAGAATTTTTACGACAATATATTTAGTTTTCAATTATTGCTCACATTTTTTTAGGATGATTACTTTGTATTTTATTAACAGTACTAGATTCGTATTGCGTTAGTATGCTAAAAAAGGACAAAAAGTAGTTTTAAACCAGCTCACTAGATGGCAGCACTTAGGCCGTAAAATAAAGGGTTGTGCACACTATCAATGGACAATGTCTTTTTTTTTAGTTTTTACTATGTGTGTAAAGTAACAACGAACATTATCGATATACGTTTCATACTACCCCATTGTTAATATATTTTTTTAGTTTTTTTTTTTTTTAACTAATTATTCTATTTTGTAACTAGTGTAATACAATGGGGTTCTGGAACGATACCGACCGGTAAGACAGTGTACGATTCTTTTTTTTAACAAATATACTGACTTGATAAGTTTTTGAGTTTCATTTATTTTCCAAACTAGCTTTCCGCCCGAGGCTTCGTCCGCGTGGAGTTCGATATATCGCGGTTTTTTAGATTTCCCTCGGGAATATCAAATTTTCCGGGATAAAAGGTGGTCTATGAACAGAACAGGGTCTAAAGATTGTCTGTGCCAAATTTCATAAAAATCGGTTGAGAGGTTTAAGCGGGAAAGCGTAACAGACAGCCAGAGTTACTTTCGCATTTATAATATTAGTATGGATTAGTTGGTCCATGTTTTTCAGAGGCTGAAGCGCGAAAACATTTTTTGATATTCATAATTCAAAAGTGTCCATCATCTAACAGAGTCTATAAGTTTTAAAAGGATAACACAGATATTTTCCTATATTAAATCACTTTATTTTTATCTTTTCCTGCAATTGAATAGAGAAAATTGTAATACAGCATTTTATAGCATTACGTAGCGTTGCAAAGCATTACATAGCATTGCCTTAGCATTACATAGCTTTGCAAGCATTGCATAGCATACATACCTACCAGTAATAGTAGTATTGTGCGTTTCATCTAACAGTTCCTTTGCCGTCATGTTGGCACTACTGCAACTTAGTGTGAGAGAGAGAGAGAGAGACGCAGAGTGCGTCTACCTTGTTTACGATAGTGTCAAAAAATGAATGCCAACATGACGGCAAAGGAACTATTAGATGAAACACACTAATTGCGTAGTGGCAAATGAGGGCTAGACGGAAATGTGTAACATTGTGATCGTTATGGCAATACAGTTCAAGTACCTAAACGTAAAAAAGAATTGTAACGACACTTGGTGGTACTTTGTTCCAAAAAAAATTTAACTAGTGCTTGACCGCGATCCCGATGGTACGCAGTAATGCAATCAGTGATGATAAAGCGCACTAGTTTACTATGAGCCTATTCACTCTAGCCTTGAATACACTAAAATTATCAAGTGATAGGAAGACCGCTGCAGGCAAATAATCCCAGTCCGGATGTACGGATAAAAAAGTACATAATATGTATAAAAGACGAAGCGAAATGCTTCGTCCGGATCGTAGTGGTGTCAACACTGGGTGGATACTCGCGTACGACGGATCGTCCGATGAGCGGAGATGGAGGAATTAAGTCATCCAATTCTCGCGCACTCTCCAAAATGTATCCTGTAGAACACCAACAGGCTGGCCACTGTGCTTGAAGCTTTGGAGATTGATCTTAACTAAATATGGATCACCAATTACCTTTTCGCATGCCTCTTCACCTAGTCCATTAGGTTAGGTGGCCATAGAAGCCTTCCTTTAACGATTGTTTCATGTCAGTAACATTGATGCCCAACGCTTCCGATAAAACCCAAATACTTCTAAATAGGTTTTGGATGCAGAGAGGGCTCTAAGGTTTATGGGTACCGAGAGTTGGGTTCCCACGGATTCCACAATCTCTCCTCGGTTTACATGCATGATCGCACATTTGTCCACACCAAATTCCATCCTGATTGCGCTCATGGGCGTACCCAGGATGGGGCAGGGGAGGGCAGCTGCCCCTCCCCCCTGGAAATCTTGCAGAATATGAATGAGCTCCCCTAATTACTAAACAAAGTATAAACGAGGGAACTCTAACTGTTAAATAAACCACGCAATAGACACTGACAAAATGTAGGTACGGTGTAATTGCTAAAAAAAAAACCGCGTGTGACTAACGCACAAAGATTACTCGCTTTGGAGACCGTTTTGACCCAAAGCTGGGTCGCCAATTAGCCTATTCACAAGCCTTTCCACCTAGTCTAAAGTTGCCAGGTGGTATTTTGCAGCCCCAGCAAATATGTGGATGCGACACTCCATACACAAACAGACCTACGCTTTGTATAACATTAAAAGCTCTACTAGACTTTTCGACTTTAGTCTAGGATACTGTACAAATTGCCAACTGGCATTGAGAAAGCTTGGTGATTACGTTCAATCCTTTTCTGTATGAGAGAAGACGTGTGCCCAGCAGTGGGATGATAAAAAGTTTGATGATGATGATGATGACTATACAATTGGGCCTCATACGAAGGCTCAGCGTCACACCAAGGGTGATGGAAAGGGCTATGCTCGGAGTTTCTATGCGAAGCAGAAGACTGGCTTTGGTAGCCATATGTCGGTGAGTTTGGGTCTTCTGCGGATCTCCTCGTTTCGTTCGTTTGACAGCGGGCGGAGCACAATGCTCGTATAACCGATGGCCGATGGGGCAGTAAGGTTCTGGAGCGGCGGTCGCATAGCTTATGACGCAGCGTAGGTAGGCCACCAACAAGGTAAACCGATGACCCGCTGGCGCGGGACGCCGATGGATGCGGGCAGCACAATACCGGTCATTGAGCAAAGCCTTGGAGGCCTGTCCTGGACAAAGGCCTCCCCTGACAGTGGACCTCTATAGGCTGAAGATGAAGACGATACAATTACAGAACAAAGACGTTTTTATGTTCACATTGCTATTGCAGAATTATATTTGTAAACATTTCAACCATTCACTATAATTATTACAACTACTCACCAACACACAACACACCCGATCGATATGGAGTACCTTCCCCTTCTGTCGTATTTCAATATTCAATACTTTTATTGCTTTCCACATGTATTCTTAGATGGTAATACTTAAAATTTGTTCATGTGGACCCTGTCGGGCACAACAAAATAAGTGAAGTTGTGAAGTATTTTGATCGGTAAAGCAATCAGTGTCCAGAGCAAAGTTTAATTTAAACCACTTTTCTTTCGCTACGTATTATACGTTGGTAGAGTACCTAGAAGCATACCATGGCCAGCCAATAAGGTTTAGGTACTCGGCAAATCGTTTATCAGCACTATTTGGAAATATGGTAGTGATTATGTCACTGAAAAGGAAAATGTTTTAAAAGATTCCAAGTTAGTAAGAAACAAGTTATGGGAATCAATAAATTGAATAATGTTAGTTTGACTTGGTGGGCGATATATTCCCAGTATGCAGACATCCTGATAAAATGTTAAAAGTAGTTCTTTTACAGCGGCTCATAAGTGTTTGTTGTAATATATTACAACACCTTCGTTTTCGCTTCTGTTTGAAATGGTCGCTACATGGTTAAAGTTGACGAGGGGAGATATGTACTATGCAGATACAGTCCTGCATTCGGAGAGGACCAGTATGTCCCAACATATTTTAGATCTTTGGAGACGTGTGACCAAGATTGGCGTGTTGCGGTTGATGCTACGATCATTTTGAGATAAGATACTGCTAGTATGCGTGTGGCTATCAATGTGTTTCTTTGCATTTTCTATGTCGCATAAGACAGTCTTCTTTATCATCATCTTCAGCCCCTACTCGTCCACTGCTGGACATAGGCCTCCTTCATGGCACGCCAACAAGCTCGATCCAGAGCAGTTTTCCGCCAGCCACTACCAGCCACCTTTTTGATGTCGTCGCTCCATCTCGCCCAAGGGCGTCGCACGCTACGTTTGCCGAGACGCGGTCTCCACTCGAGGACTCGTATACCCCAACGGTTGTCGGTCCTGCGGCATATGTGATCAGCCCATTACCACTTCAGCTTGCTAATCCTCTCAGCTATGTTGGTCATTTCTGATGCGGTCCTTCAGAGAGACGCCAACATAGCCCGCTCCATAGCTCGCTGAGCGACTTTAAACTTATGGACTAGTCTGACTGTTAGTGTCCACGTCTCGGCTCCGTAAGTCATGACGGGTAGGACGCACTGGTTGAAGATTTCTGTCTTCAAACATTGGAGTATGGGCATCCCAGCTGGATCCTTCTATTTGCCTCCTTCTCGAAGTTGTTTTTCCTTAATTGCAACGTTTGCCCGAGGTATACATATTCTGAAACAACTTCGAGCGGCATTCCGTTTACGGCAACCGGTCCCGGAGTGACCCGTTCATTGAACATAATTTTAGTCTTGTCTAACTTCATCCGGAGACCAATGCGTTAGAAGGAGTCAGCTAAGTTGGCCAGCATTTATTCCAGCTCTTGCTACGTTTCCGCCATGATAACGATATCGTCCGCAAATCGCAAGTGTGAGATGTACTCGCCATTGATGTTAATGCCCCGACCCTGCCAATCCAGCGTCTTAAACATATCCTCGAGGGCATTGGAGAACAATTTGGGGGAAATAACGTCCCCTTGTCTCACTCCTCGCTTAAGAGGGATATGTCTAGTCTGCTGGTTCTGGACTTGGACGGACATTGTGGCGGCGTCGTAGAGACACCTCATCACTTGGATATATCGCCAATCGACTTGGCATCGCTGCAAAGATTCAAGAACAGACCAGGTCTCGATGGAGTCAAAGGCCTTCTCATAGTCCACAAATGCTAGACACAGGGGCTGATTATACTCTTCGGTCTTCTGTATAATCTGCCTCACTGTGTGTATGTGGTCTATGGTACTAAATCCTCCTCGAAACCCGGCCTGCTCAGGCGGCTGGAATTCGTCGAGTCTACGCGCTAGTCGGTTCGTGATCACTCTCGATTTCTCGAAAACAGCTTGTAGACATGGCTCAAAATCGAAATGGGTCTATAGTTCTTCAGTAAGGTTTTATCACCTTTCTTGAAAAACAGAACCACTACGCTTTTGTTCCATGCCTTAGGAGTTCTCCCCGAAAAGAGAGCAGAATTAAATATACGCTGAAGCTCTTTTAGCACAGGCGTACCTGCAGCTTTCAAGAGCTCCGAGGTAATCCCGTCTTCCCCCGGGGCCTTCCCATTTTTAAGCTGTCCAAGAGCTACCACGATCTCGGCTAGGCTGATCTCAGGGAGGTCTTCGGTGTAGTGCCGTGTGAGAGTGGCTCTGGAATCTTCAGTGCGGGGAACTGGTTTAGGCGCTTGCGAGGTATACAGCTGACTATAGAAGGTTTCGACTTCCGCAAGTACCTCCGGCCTCAAAGTAACGACTCTCCCATCCGATGTCGTCAGCCTCGTCAGATGGCTCCTCCCAAGCTTTTGTACGAAGACTTTCGACCCCCAGTTTAGCTCTATCGCTTCCTCTATGGAGCGTGTGTTGAAGCTCCGGAGGTCTCGCCTTACCGCTTTTGAAATGTTAAGAGTTTGTTAAGAGGGCCGTGAGTTCTGACGAGGTTGATGGTGGGTTTTCTCGTCGATCCTGGATAAGCCGGAGCGTCTATTGCGAAAGTTCATCCCGCTGAAATTGGCGCCTTCTTCTCGCAAGATTCCAACTACCCGATCGAGGTCCCGGTCAATGTCAACGTCGACTGTGGTTTACAAGGCTGCGAATCGCTTCTCCAGTTTCAGCTGGAACGCTTCAGATCGAGCAATCGTTCGGTTCAGGTTGGGTCGGAACGTGGACCTCATCAGACGGAGACGTTCAAGCGTCAAGTTGATATTCAGAGTGCTTTGAAGTAATCGGTGATCACTTCCGGTTTTAAACCTGCTGATCACAGAGAGATTGCTGCCGCCTTTTGTCCGTCATGATGAAGTCGATCTCATTTTTTGTCATGGCGTCGGGGCTCTGCCACGTCCACTTTCACTGGGGCCGTTTCTTGAAGAACGAATTCATCAAGAAAAGACCCTCTTTTTCAAGAAAGGCGACGAGCATTTGCCCCCTATGTTTTCTGATACCGAAACCATGTGATCCTACTACTGATTCGCCGCAAGTCTGTACTCCCACTTTAGCGTTGAAATCTTCCATGACAACGTTGAAGTGGGCCTTTGTGGTGTTGTGCAAGGCCTTGGATATGTCCTCATACATATCTTCTACTTTTTCATCCGAGTGTGTCGACGTTGGTGCGTACACTTGTATTACCTTCAGGGTACGACAGTCTTAACTACCCGTAATGTGTGCGACCTAAGTTTATTTCAATATATTGCATATGAGTTACTATAAATTAGGTTAAAAAGATAAGAAGAGTCACGTGTAATACGTAACGAAACCAAAGTGATTTTATTTAAACTTTTCTCACAGATTGCTTTACCTATTAAAATAAGAAAGTAAGGAAAGGTAGGTACTCCATATCGATGGGGAGTGTTGTGTGTCGGTGAGTAGTTGTAATCATTATTGTGAATGGTTGAAATGTTTACAAATACAGTTCTGCAATAGCGATTTGAACGTAAAAAAGTCTTTATTATTTAATTGTATAGTATCATAGACTAAAGACGAAAACTCTAGTAGAGCTTCTATTGTTATACAACGCTTAGGTCCATTTGTGTATGGAGTGCTGCAGCCACATATAGGCTGGGGCTGCAAAATGTCACCTGGCAACTTTGGACTAGGTGGAAAGGCGTGTGAAGAGGCTAATTGGGGACTCAGCTTGCGTTCAAAACGGTCAGCCTAGAACACAAGCGTAGAGTAGCCAGCCTGTCGGTGTTCTACAGGATGCATTTTGGAGAGAGAAATTGCATGTGTTAGGTAATTCCTCCATCTTCGTTCAATCATCGGACGACCCGTCGCATGGCAAGTATCCACCCTTACGTTATTGATACCGCTGCTATCCGGAAGAAGCGTTTCGCTTCTTCTGTCATACCGCGTAGGTACATCGAAAGACAATTTGCCTGCAGTGATCTTCCTGTCAGTTTATAGTATATTCAGAGGAATAGCGAACCGATAAGGATCGAGCGAGGTATATTTCAGGGCGATAGTTCGAATCCACTTTGGATTAGCTTACTCTTGAATCCTCTAAGCACACTGCTGGAGGATTCAGGTCTACGCTATCGGTTGAGGAGAGGTGGTCAATATTAACAAACATATTGACAGGAACTCTATCATATCTGCCTCTCAAAATGGATGTAGGAGCGGATCCCGAGGTACTAAGGAGCTACTCCTCATTGATATGGCCTTTAGCCAATAAGTTCACCGTTACCGAAAGGATCGAGAGATTATAAGAAGGCCTATGAGTCGATGCCACATAACTGGCTCATGCGAGTGATGTAACTCTGCGCACCTTCCTGATGACGACATATCGTTTGCTATACATACTGAGGACAGTCCTTCGCTCTCCAGAATGTCGAACTATTCAGAGTAATAGCGAACCGATATGGATCGAGCGAGGTATATTTCAGGACGATAGTCTGAGTCCACTTTGGTTTTGCTTAGCCTTAAATCCTCTAAGCACGCTACTGGAGGATCAAGGTCTAGAGTTGAGGAGAGGTGGTCAAGTTATATCGCACCTCCTCTACATGGATGACCTGAAACTTTTTGGTCCCAACAATTTATAGCTTGAAGGAGCTACTGAAAATTACTGAAACTTTCAGTAGGGTCATCAGGATAGAATTAGGTGTGAATCCGTGGGACCCCAACTCTCGGGTTCCATAAACCTTAGAGCCCTCTCCGCATCCGAAACCTATAAGTATTTGAGTATTTCGGAAGAGTTGGGCATCAGTGTTACTAACATGAAGCAATCGTTGAAGGAACGCTTCTTTGGCCGCCTGAAAAAGTATTCAATGGTCTTCTATCAGGCGGAAACAAGGAGCGCGCAGTTGGGTCATGCCGGTTTTGTGTATAGAGTACACAAAACCGGTATGACCCAACTGTTAAAGGTCTTTCAGCATACCTACTCAAATGGACTCAGACGGAACTCGACGCCCTGGATCAAAGGGTCCGTACGCTGCTGGCTTCGAATCGATTGCATCACCCACGGTCAAAAGTTATGAGGCTGTATATCCCGCGAAAAGGTCGAGACTTTTTAAACGCTAAGACCCTCCACAATCGCGAGATACGTATGCTCAGGGAATATTTCCTATAAAGCGACGTGGGGATGCATCGAGATGTGGTCGCGACAAAGGCCTCACTCCGCTCTCCTAGGCTAAAGAAAACTGGCGCAAGCTAGTAGTGCTTGCCACTAATGATCGCATGGAGGTATGGCAGAGGAAGGAGCTTCGCGGATGCTTCATCCAAGCCTGATTGAGTTTCGGTGACCTTTTTAGGGAAATCGAAGGTTTTGTCTGTGCAATTATGGACAAAGTTATGAGTTACGAGAACAATCACCGGAGATTTATTGTGTAAGACGGCACAGTTGACATCTATCGGGCATGTCATCAGCCGGGGGAATCAATAAAACTACCTGTTATCTCCAGGTGATCTCCTCTAGTTAACGGAGAGTACTTGCATAGACTTAACCTTGTAGCCAGGATAATTCATCAGCAACTTGCTCTCAAATATAACCTTGTGGAATCGGAGGTGTCGAACTACAGGTATATGCCCGACTCAGTTCTCGAAAATGGCAAAATCACACTGTACTGGGATCGATCTATCATTACTGACAGGACTATTGTTTTGCCAATAAGCCTGATATAATGATGGTGGATCGATCAGAGCGGCGTGCAATGATAGTTGACATAACCATCCTACATGATGAACCCCGTGAATGGCGAGAATGATAAATAAATCAAATATTTTGACTTGGCTCGCGAGGTTGTCGGCATGTGAGAACTGGGAAGTGAATCCAGAAACCATTGTACCGATAGTCGTGACAGCCAAGAGCCTCGACTAACATTTCAGGAGGCTCTCGTTGGGTTGCATCAAGGACTTGATATAAAAAGCTTTACTTCTCGACACGGCTCGCATTTTCAGTTGGAGCCCTGACCACTGGCAACTTGGACCCCGTTCCCGATAGTGGTGGGCTACTTCTTTTTTATATTTTTAAAAGTTTAATGTTATGTATGTTTTTATATTCTAATATTTAAAATCTAACTTATAAAATAAAGAAATAATGAATCATTTTTATTTCGGACATAAAAATCCAAAGAGTGTTAGTAACATACAAAGAAAAACAAAACTTATTGCCTAGTGTTAGTAATTATTAAAGCACAGTAATACCCCGACTTACGCTACCTCGACTTACGCGAATTCGGAGTTACGCGATTTAATTTTCTCGACTATTCTTTTTTTGTTTGAACGCCGCGCAGTCAAGGACAAGCGGCGGCGTTTGTTTCTGGCTCCCCCCCGCCCGCATTATTATTCGTTCAGTTTACAACAGGCACATCGTTTAGTGCGGAATCGGCGCGTAGGTACATAAGTTAAGATTTTGTGTTTTTTGTGCGTTTTAAATTGTACCCCGACTTACGCGAATTCGACTTACGCGGATAGCGCTCAGTCCCACCCATCGTGTAAGTCCGGGGTATTACTGTATACACAAATTCTATAGGATGCATTTCGGGGAGTGTGCGAGGGAATTGCATGATTTAATTCCCCCATCTCCGTTCCACCAGCGGACGACCCGTCGTACGGCTGGTTTCCACCCTTACGTTGTTAACACCACTACGATTCGGACGAAGCGCTTCGCCTCCTCCTTTATACCGCGTACATCGAGGGACTGGAACAATTTGCCAGCGGCGGTGTTTCCGTCGGACTACAATTTGAGTGTCAAGGCTAGAGTGAATAGGCTCTTAATAAACTAGTGCGCTTTACCATTAACGATTGCGTCTGCTTACCATCAGGCAGGATTGCGGTCAAGCGCTGGTTTATAATTTAGCAAAAAAAAAAAAAAATGAATTTTTGGAGAGCCGAAGCTCTCAGCTACAGTTTTCAGGATGCTGTTTCGACAGTCCCTCACTCTTCACTCTCACTCAGCAACGACGCGGTCTTTTTGCGTATAAACCGTCAGTACGGGCTTGCGCAAACATTTCCGACGCACTACAGTAACGAGGTAGTCTCAACAACTTCCTGAAAGCATTATTATATTGGACACGCAGGACGTCCAGCGATCTTTTGGTACAATTGACCCACAGACTGCCCGTGTACAGACTTTGACAATAAGCCTTGAACAGTGTTATTTTTACTTGGC